>PVHX01010452.1:0-44521 GCA_004024805.1 Geosciurus inauris
AAGCCTGTAATCCCAGCACTTAGGGAGGCTGAGACAGGAGAATCGCGAGTTCAAAGCCAGCCTCAGCAACAGCGAGGCACTAAGCAACTCAGTGAGACCCTGTCTCTACATAAAACACAAAATAGGGCTGGGGATGTGACTCAGTGGTCAAGTGCCCCTGAGTTCAATCCCTGGTACCAAAAAAAAAAAAAAAAAAAAACAAACGAGGGCTGGGATTGTGGCTCAGTGGCAGAGCGCTTGCTTCACATGTGAGAGCCACTGGGTTCGATCCTTAGCACCACATAAAAATAAAGATATTGTGTCCATCTACAACTAAAAAGAAAATATTAAAAAAACAACAACAACCCAATCAATAAATGGGCTAAGGAGCTGACCAGAAACTTCTCAGAAGAAGATACACAATCAATCAATAAATATATGAAAAAATGTTCACCAGCTCTAGCCATTAGAGAAATGCAAATCAAAACTACTCTAAGATTTCATCTCATGCCAGTTAGAATGGCAGTTATCAAGAATACAAACAAAAACAAGTGTTGACGAGGATGTGGGGAAAAAGGCACACTCATACATTGCTGGTGGGACTGCAAATTGGTGCAACCAATGTGGAAAGCAATATAGAGATTCCTTAGAAAACTTGGAATGGAACCACCATTTGACCCAACTATCCCATTCTTCGATCTATACCTAAAGGACTTAAAAACAGCATACTACAGTGACACAGCCACTCCAATGTTTATACAGCTCAATTTACAATAGCTAAACTGTGGAACCAACCTAGATGCCCTTCAATAGATGAATGGATAAAGAAACCGTGGTATATATACACAATGGAATATTACTCAGCATTAAAAGAGAATAAAATTGGGGGCTGGGGCTGTAGCTCAGTGGTAGAGCGCTTGCCTAGCATGCATGAGGCCCTGGGTTCGATCCTCAGTACCACATATAAATAACAAACGAATAAAATAAAGATCCATCAACAACTAAAAAAATATTTAAAAAAAAAAGAGAGAGAATAAAATTATGGCATTTTCGGGTAAATAGATGGAGTTGGAGAATATCATGCTAAGCAAAGTAAGCCAATCCCAAAAAACCGAAGGCCAAATGTTCTCTCTGATAAGTGGATGCTGATTCATAATGGGGGAGGGGGCATAGGAAGAATGGAGAAACTGTGGTCAAAGGGGAGGGAAGGGAGGGGATAGGTCACAGGGGCAGGAAAGATGGTGAAATGAGATGGACAACAATGCCCTAGGTTCATGTATGACTGCACATATGGTGTGAGTCTACATTGTGTACAACTAGAGAAGTGAAAAGTTGTATTCCACTTGTGTACAATGAATCAAAATGCACTCTGCTGTCCAGTAAACCCAATTAGAATGAATGAATGAATAAATAAATAAATAAATAAATAAATAAATAACAACATCTCATGCAGCAATTAGGAGACTGCTTCTTCTTTTAAAGATGATCTTTCCTATCAGGCAATATTTTGTTTATTAATTTGCTTTATTCCCTGCCTTGGTATGTATTTAAATGCTCCATTAGTCACGTATTCATGACATATATTTATGTAAAATTCTGAACTTTCTTCTGTCCTACTTATCTATCAGTTTTGCTATACCTTGTAAGGCAAGAACAACCTCATTATTCCTTCATAAAAATTTTTCATTTATTTTCAGACTTAGTCTACCTTATAAATCAACAATATTTTTGTACAGTTCTCTTCCTCTCCCCTAAATCTGTTGGATATTATTTGAAATTTTTAAAAAATTTTTTTAGTTACAGATGGACACAACATCTTTATTTTATTTATTTATTTTTTAATGTGCTGCTGAGGATCAAACCCAGGGCCTCACGCATGCAAGGCAAGCGCTCTACCGCTGAGCTACAATCCCAGCCCTCATATATGTATTTGTGATGTGGAAATTTCTGAGAGGAAAGAGCTGGAGAAGGGCATCTCTAATTCCATATATGAACTGGCCCAAGTCTCAGGCTCACCCTTAAACTACACATGTGCAGAACTCACCTAAAGGGGCTGGGGTTATGGCGCAGTGGTAGCGTGCTCGCCTAGCATGCAGGAGGCACTGGGTTCGATCCTCAGCACCACATAAAAATAAAATAAAGATATTCTGTCCACCTACAACTAAAAAAATAAATATTTAAAAAAAAAAAAAAAAAGAACTCACCTAAAGCAGTGTAGCAAAGGCTTTCAAGTAGAACCAAAATATTAATCAACATCCATGTCCCAGAGCAACCCCTCAGAGTAGTGCATGAAGGAACAGACCCAAAGTATAGCAAAGTTTTTGAAAACTCAACCTGAAGAAGATGAGACAGAATGTGCAGTCTGCATCTCACTAGGTCATGGCTTTCTTAAAAAATGAACAAACTTCAGCACTCTCTGGAAGATTTAACATGACCCAGAGCCTGAGATCATGTATGGAAACTGTAAAGAACCAGGAAAATATGACCAGTTCTCCACAGGCAAAGCAATCAATAGATGCCAACTCCAAAACTGAAATTATTAAATAAAACCCATAAAGTAGCTACTATAATCATCTGCTATGAAATAAATGGAAAAAAGATATTCCCAGCAGAGAAAAAGAAACTCACAACCCTACTGAGGACACACCCATCTTCACTGAGCCCATTGCTAGCCCATAGGTTACAATCAAAGTTCCATTGGCAAGAAGATTGTTGTGCCTGAATGTAGCAATCAACACCGTCAGCCTTATTGCTTCATGTGACTTTCTACAGGTTCAGTCAATAGAGCTCTGGTTTACACAGCCCAGAGTTTTCACACAAGCATAAAGTGGCTAATAGAGAAAGGGGGAGGGAATGACAGTTGCACAACATTGTGACTTTAAATATAAATAAAATAAATATGTAAGGTACTGTACAGTATAATATAAATAAAATGTAACATAATGTATATATACAAAACCCACTAAATTATGAACGAAAAAAAAAAAACAATAACAAAGTAAACCACACATCTGCTGGAATGGCTAGATTTTTTAAAAATAAAACAAGAGACTGGGTGTAGCTCTTTGGTAGAGTACATGCTCAGTATGCGAGAGGCCCTGGGTTCAATCTCCAGCTTCTAAATAAATTAATTTAATTTAAAAATCAAAATAGTAATACTAAGTGCTACTAAGAGTGTGCAAGAACTAGACTCTCATGTATTGCTGATAAAAACGCAAAATACCATACTGTTTTAACTGCAAAAAATAGTTTGAAAGTTCCCTATACTCATATGTACATGTACCACTTGACCTAGGAATATCACTCCTGGTATGTATCTAAATGAAATGCAGACCTGTTTTCACAGAAAAATTGAAAAGCCACTGCACAAATTCTTATTGTAGCTTTGTTTGTAATAGCCCACACCTAGCAATAATCCAACAGATTGTGGTATACCTATAAAATAGAACACTAGTCAGCAATTAAAATGAAAAAATCAACTTCTGCTACAACACAGGTGCCTCTCAAATGCATTATGCTGAGTGAAAGAAGCCAGATTCCAAAGACTACAGACTGCATGATTCCATTTATGTACCTTCCTGGAAAAAAGAAGAGCGCAATGCCAGGCTCAGTGGCACACCCCTGTAGTCCCAATGGCTCAAGAGGCTGGGAGACGAGGATCAGGAGTTCAAAGCCAGCCTCGGCAATTCAGCAAGGCTCTAAGCAACTCAGTGAGACCCTGTCTTTAAATAAAATATTTTTTAAAAGTGTTTGGGGGGGCTAGGGTTATGGTTCAGTGGTAGAGTGCTCATCTCACATGTGTGAGGCACTGGGTTCGATCCTCAGCGCCACGTAAAAATTTAAAATAATCAAATGAAGGTATTGTGTCCATCTACAACAAAAAAAAAAAGAAGTTCTTTAAAGAAAACAAGGGGGAGGGTTGGGGATGTGGCTCAGTGGTTGAATGCCCCTGGGTTCAATCCTTAGTACAAAACAAACAAACAAACCAGCATAGTAACAGAGAATCCATCCGTGGTTGTCAGGATACGTGGCCTCTTCCACTCCTGACCCTTTCCTGTGTTTTGCTAGACCAGTTGATTTTCTTCATTGGTGTCCCCTTCGCCCCATCTCTCCCCACAGCACCTCTCCCATGAGTTCCCTGAGGGTTAAGCCTCCCTGTCCTACTGAATTGCCTGTCGCTCACTCCCCACACACTTTGATTTTCCAAAGCTGCTGAATTTTTTTTGACTCCTGTCATCATTGCTCTCTTTTCTTCAACCTTGTGGGTTTGTGGTCTTTTTCTTTCTTTCTTGTCATTACCGTGGGGATTTGAGACAGAACAGATAAATACATAGTCAATCTTTCATGGTTACTTACATAAGCTCTTCTTTAGCCACATCTACAACATAAACATAGTTTAGGAAATATATACTATTTTCTTATAAATAAATACAAAAAGTTTATCTCTGGGGCAAGGTACTCTGGCCAGCCTTAGAAAATACAGGCATTTACCAGACACGCTTCTAATGAGCACCTCCGTACAAACCTTCAGATTTTTTTCTCTCCATGATGACACACTTAAAAGAGTTAGCACATGGAGCCAGGCGCCGTGGCACAAGCCTGTAATCCCAGCACTTAGGGAGGCTGAGACAAGAGAATCGCAAGTTCAAAGCCAGCCTCAGCAAGGGCGAGGCACCAAGCAACTCAGTGAGACCCTGTCTCTACATAAAACACAAAATAGGGTTGGGGATGTGGCCCAGTGGTCGAGTGCCCCTGAGTTCAATCTCCAGTACCCCCCCAAAAAAAGAGTTAGCATATGATTTTCAATCTGGTAGATAGAATTTCCAGTGCTGCTTGGGTGGTGGGCCAAAGTTTGTGGGGTCTGACCACAGGTTTACCCATGGGCTGCTGGTGTAGGAGGAGCTTACTAACAGTGGTTAGCTTAGCAAAAGAGTTGTGGGTTTCTGTATATCTATTGAGTGGCATCCCAATTTTCAAGTTTATAATTGGAACGCTAGAAATGCTTTTTGATTACTTACATGATAATCAATCCCTTAGATAAAAGCATAAAAATAATGTTGAAACAGTACTGAGTCCATAGGGAACATTCCCATTCTCCCTCATCATTTCTACAGCACCTTGATCTTCCGTCCGAAGTGGTCTTTGAAAAGGTAGTGGTACCCAATTAAGTCTTCCAGAGAGAAGGCTGCAAGGTTTGGAGAGGCAGCTGTGTGATTCTCTCTTCTGCAGGTGCCACAACAAAGCCAAAGAACACTAAGTGGTGGTCGCTAAAACTTTGGATCACACAAAAGCAAATTGCAAGTTGTAACATGTCCTACACGCTTTTTTTTTTTTTTTTTTTTTTTTTTTTTTTTGAGTAGCAGACATGAGTTTATTGAAGGGATAGGAAAGGGGAAAAGGGGACCCTCTTCAGGGAGAAAGTGAGTCCTCTCAGAGAGGAGAAGGATGGCCTAGGCACACCCTACCTGCCCTCCAGTTTTATTGGGGATCCCAGGGTAGTTTCCAGAGAATCCTGCCCAGGTCTACCTCTTGACTTTGGGCTGAAAGCAGGATGACATCAGATTTTGAAGTCCCCATCACACATGACAACTCTAGGTCACTTTGGCCCATGCTAATCTGTAACTTGTGCTCTTTTTGTCTGTATTTGGGACCCTGCATTTTTCCTGTAGATAACTGCTTCCTGAGGGTATAACATATACTGTGGATTTAAGCCAGGTGGGGCTGCAGGTAAATCGCTTTTTAAGAGGCCAACAGAGAGTTAGAAGCGAGGGGAACGAGGGTGCCTAGGAGCTGCACCCACCAACTAGAGAGAGGACCCGGAGGGGCTCACAGAGTGGGAGTTTTAAAGGGAATCGAGTGCCCTTGTTTTTGCCTCAATGTCCTGCCCCTTAATCTGTTTGTCACTCTCTGAGTCGTCCTCAGCAAGCTTTCTTTGTGGAATCTTGATGTTTTCGTTGCCAGGGCAATTGGAGGTTGTGACCTGTTTCTGTGATAAGGGAGGATCCAGGCCGGCTGGTACAGTGTGACCTGATCCTGAAACAATAGTTTTGCTTGCAGGGAGGTAATGAATTATGCTATGTAGAAGGCTAGGAAGATTTGTAGGTCTGTGAGACCAGGCTCATATTGACTAGGGGCAAATTTGTGACTCTGGCATTCTTTTGTGACTGTCATTATCAGGCACTCCTGTAGAAGAACCCTCACACATCTTATTTTTAAAAACTCTGTTGCTGTTCATTTTAGCCAGCTGACCAAGACTATTGGTTTTATTCTGTAATATAAAATAATACCTACCCTCCTCCTTCTATCCCCCCCACGGTACTGGCCACCCTCATGCTTATGTGATCATTCTGGGTTGTACGAACCACAGCTTTCTTGACCAAAGCTGTAGAACGTCTTATGAAGCATATTGCAGACCATGTTAGTTATTTTTAGGCATGATGACCTTCTTGCTAACAAAGCTGTTTGTCAAATAGGAGCTGGCGATGGGCTCAGTGAAAATGGGTGTGTCCCCCAGTAGGGTTGCCAGATTTAGCAATAAAAATGCAGGATGCCCAGTTAAAACTGGATTTCAGATGAACAATCAATAGGCAACCTGAGGGACACCCTCAGCTTCTGGGAAATATTTTCCTTGCTGATTAAAAACGAGGGTGGGGTGAGCTAGAGCAGTGTGGAAAGTTCTTTGTACTTCCTGCCTTTAATGACTTCATATGAAGACTTGGTGCTGGGGAACAGCAGAGGTCACTTTATCACTTCAAGGGGAAAATCATGAGGCAGAGACTGAGTCAGAACTCTGAAATGGTAGAACTTCTGAATGAGGCAGCTATGGAATTCTCTTCTCCAAATGCTCTGTTCTGTGAAATAGCAAAAGTCCTCATCGCACAAACCACTTTCAGTTGGGTGTTCTGTTTACGCTATTGGAAGTAACCCAAAGGCACACCTGTAATCCCAGTGACTCAGGAGGCTGAGGCAGGAGGATCACAAGTATAAGGCTAGCCTAGGCAACTTGGTGAGACCCTGTCTCAAGTTTTTAAAAAATTTAGAAAGGTTGAGGATGTGGCCCAGTGGTAAAGTGTCTCTGGGTTCAATCCCCAGTACCAACAAAAACAAAAAAAGGAAAAAGAGAAAGAAAAGTCTAAAAATCTCAATGATTCAGCTGTGACAGGATTTTGAGGCTCACTCAACAGGTATTAAATGACTAATGCTAACAGACCCAGAACTCAGCCAAAGAACTTTATCCTACCCAGATAGACAAAATGATTGTATAAGATCTATTGGCCTACCAATATCATAGAGGTCTTTCTCAACTTCTCATACCTTAAGAAGCACAGAAATCCAGGCATGGTGGCACCCACCTGTAATCCTAGCTACTCTGGAGGTTGAGGCAAGAGGATTGTGAGTTCCAAGCCAGGCCTGGCAACTTAGCAAAACCCTGTCTCAAAATAATAAATAAAAAAGGGCTGGGGATGTAGCCCAGTGATAAGATGGCCTTGGGTTCAATCCCCAGTACTGAAAAAACAAACAAACAAAAAGGGCACAGAAACCCTGCATGAACTTGGTGGAGCTGGGTAAGCAGAGACTGATTCTTGCCTTTTCTGTCCTCAGTGCCACTGACTTCTTTAGAGAGCTGAACTGGCTGCACAGGAAATGCTAGCTGGGCCAGCCAATTGTGTGGGACAGATGGATGTTGTTTCATAATCATGGTTGTGAGAAGGAAAGCCTTTAGCTAGAAGTTGGGGTTAGTGACACTTAAATATTATTATCTATGGCATCTGTGTTGTCACTTTTGATCACAGTGTTGGTTTTGTTTCTAAACATTCTAAAATGAGTAAAAGTTACCAAATGATTAATAGCACAGTTTTTGTTTTTTTGTTTTTTGTTTTTTTGGTACCAGGATTGAACTCAGGGGCACTCGACCCCTGAGCCACATCCCCAGCCCTATTTTGTGTTTCATGTAGAGACAGGGTCTCACTGAGTTGCTTAACGCCTTGCCGTTGCTGAGGCTGGCTTTGAACTCACGATTCTCCTGTCTCAGCCTCCCTAAGTGCTGGGATTACAGGCTTCCACCACCGCACCCAGCGTTAACAGCACAGTTTTAATGTATGGCTAACATTTTTATTAATGCTCTGTATGGATTATATATACACATGACATATGTAGAACTCAGATCAAAAAGTCTCACTTCCATCTTAGTCTCTCTCCTTCTCTAGAAGCAATCTTGTTTATCAGTTTCTTATGTATCCCTCCAGAGCTTTGTAGATACGGGTAGATATATAACCATGTATGATTCCATTTTTTTAATTTTTATGCAATGCTGGGGATTGAACCTAGGGCCTCATGCAAGCTTGATTAGTGTTCTACCACTGAGCCACATCCCCAGCTCTCTACAGCTTCATTTTTAACACAAATGAGAGAATATAAGACACACTGGTCACATCTGGGAGATCCTGCCACATCATTATGTTTTAAATAATCTTTATGCAAGGGATGCATAACATTCTGATGTGTGGATGTGCCCATCCATTCTGATGTGTGGATTAGCCCATCTCTGATCGATAGACAGTATACTGGACATCAGTTGTGTATAAATTTATAAATTTGGCTGGCCAGATTTGAAACACTTCTAATGTTGGTGGGAAAACTCACTCTCTATTCTCTGAATCTCCACTGACAAGTTGCACACATGCCATCCCTAAATCAGAAGTGGATCCCAGAGGAAATGGGCTCTGTGCAGAGCACCCATTTTGTTGACAAGGGTGTAGCACAAGCTTATGGCTTTGGGATCCATAGGAACTACAAAGAAAGTTCCTGCTGCAGAAGAGTCTTTGGTAGTACTGGCACCAACAGTCACAGTTGCAGGAAAGTTCTGGGAGGTGATGCGTATGGCAGCGTGTTGTACTTGGCCCCAGCACAGTGTTCTGGGTGTTCTACTGGTCTGCTATTTCTGTATGTGGTTTGTGGCTTTATTCATGAGGTTTAGCATTGAGCCTATTCTCCAGCCCTTCCAACAATTATCTTTATAATAAATAACTTCCAACTCATCAATCAGAGCTACTTCTGCTGCTTGCAACCAAAAGCCTAGTCCAAGATAGGCATTTTCTTTTCCTTCTAATTTGTTATTTTTGTTTGCAGAAAAAAACCTTGAATGATTTTTCTTCCATATACATCTTGGTGCCTATGTTTATGCCTATTTTATATGGCATAAAATGCTAAAAATGGAATAAAAATAATGTGATTTTGCATCAGAAATAATGGGATTTTGATAGCTATTGCTAAGTGGACTTCAATGCAGTACTACCAATTTACACTTCTGTGCAAAATATGTTCCATACCCTGGTCCAACTTTTTTTAAAATTTTGCCAATCTGAGAGGTGAAAATTAAATTTCTTAGTGGTTTTATTTGCACCTATCTTATTAGAGAGTGAACTTTTCCTTTCTTTGTTGGTACTGAGGATGGAACCCAGGGGTACTTTACCTCTGAGCTACATCCTCAGCCATTTTTATTTTTTATCTTGAAAAAGAGTCTCACTAAATGGTTGAGGGTCTTGCTAAATTGCTGTGGCTGGTCCTGATCCTAGTGCCTCAGCTTCCTGGGTCCTTGACATTACAGGTGTAGGTCATCAGGCCTAGCTTAGGGAGTAAAGTTTTCATATATTAAAAGACATCTGGGGTTGTAGTTCAGTGGTAGAGTGCTTGTCTAGCATGTGTGAGGCACTGGGTTCAATCTTCAGCACCACATAAAAATAAATAAATAAAATAAAGTTATAGTGTCTGTCTATAACTAAAAAAAATTTTTTTAAAGACATTTGTATTTTTTATAAATTGTTAGCCTTTTTGTGGTTTGTTCGTTAGTTTTGGGGTTTTTTTTAGTATCAGTGATTGAGCTCAGGGGCACTTGACCACTGAGCCACATCCCCAGCCCTATTTTGTGTTGATTTATGGACAGGGTCTCACGGAGTTGCTTAGTGCCACTCCTTTGCTGAGGCTGGCTTTAAACTGATGATTCTCCTGTCTCAGCCTCCCAAAGTGCTGGGATTACAGGTGTGTGCCACTGTGCCCAACCTTTTTTGTGTATTATTTTATTGAGTGTTGGTCTTTTACTTGGTGCTTTGGTGGAACTCTTTAGCCATTAGTAAAATTCGTCTATTCTTTAGTTTTTGTGTAGTCAGATTTAGAAATCACTTATTTTATGACTCCTGAGCTTTAAGCTTAGAAAGTGTAAAGCCAGGGGCTGGGGTTGTGGCTCGGTGGTAGAGCACTTGCCTAGCAACTGTGAGGCACTGGGTTCAATCCTCAGCACCACATAAAAATAATTAAAATAAAGGTATTGAGTCCATCTACAACTAAAAATATATATTTTATATATATATAGAAAGTGTAAAGCCAGATGACCAAAAGGAGGCAAATTAAAACCCCTGGGCAAGGCTTTATTGGAAATATGCTCTCGGGCTGAACTCTCCCATCCATCAGTGTGTGTCCAGGAGAATGGCGCAGGTGTTCCGCAGTACAGAAAATTTTAAAAGGCCCGGTCAGGAAGGGGAGAGCTTAATGCAGGAAGAGAAGGTCAGGGGATCCTGCTGAGCTCAGAGTCCTTCTGGGGTGAGTCAGGAAAAGCCCGCTGGTTGACAGGAGGCGCCTTTACTGCTTACCTCAGTGTCTGGCTGGCTGCTCCTCTGCGCATGTGAGCTGCTGCTTCATTCTCTGTGGCTGCCCTGACTGCCCGGAACCGTACACCCTGACCCAACCTAACAGAAAGGACTTCTCTATTCAGAGATTATTGAGTAAAAATCACTTTGATTTTCATTTGCTATGTTTTTACTTAATGATTTTTTTTCAGTTTTTAACAGTAAAAATCCCTTCTTTTTTGTGTAATTTGTATGAATTTTCACAAATGTAACCACTACCACAAACAAGATACAGAATTATTCTAACAATCCAAAGAATATCCTTGTATTCAAACCCTCCCTCAACCCAAGCCCCTGACAACCACTGGATTATTTATGACTATATTTCTGCCTTTTTTATAATGTCAAATAAATTATACAGTATATAGCCTTTGCAACTGGCCTTTCACTTAGTATGATATTACTAAGTATGATTAATCCTTGCTCTGTGTGTCAATATTTTGTTCCTAAGCCCAGTACAGTGGCATGTGCCTGTAGTCCCAGGTACTTGGGAAACAAAAGCAGGAGCCTGACTTGAGCCCAGGAGTTTGAGGCCAGCCTGAGAAACATAGTTAGATCCCCAAAATTCTCAAAAATTCTTTTATTGTTGAGTAGTATTTCATTGTGTATGTGTACCCCGGTTTGTTTGTCTAATCACCCATTGAAATAGACATCTGGGGACTAGGGTTGTGGCTCAGTGGTAGAGTGCTTGCCTAGCATGTGTGAGGCACTGATTTCAATTCTCAACACTGCATATAAATAAATAAAACATAAGTCTATCAACATCTAAAAAATATGAAAAAAATTGGATTTACTGTTCATATATTTAAAAAAAGAAATAGACATCTGTATTATTTCCAGTTATTGGTGGTTATGAACAATGCTACAATAAACATTTGCATACAGGTTTTAAGTGAACATCAGTTTTCATTTCTGTATGGCAAATACCCAGAAGTTATACTGCTGGGCCACATGGGAAATAACTGCCAAACTGTTTTCCAGCATTATGCCTTCCCATCAGCAATCCTCCACATCCTCTCCAGCACTTGGTATGGTTAGTACTTTTAATTTTAGTTATTCTAATAGGTATATTATATTTTGGGTTTAATTTTCATTTACCTACTGACTAAAGAAATTTAGTATCTTTCTTTCTTTTCTTTTTCTTTCAATGCTGAGGATTGAACTTACAGCCTTACACATGCTCTGCAAGTACTTAACGACATCCCCAGCCTGGAAATTGAGCATCCTTTAATGTCCTTATTTTCCATCCATATATATATTTTTTTTAAGTAAGGTATCAATTCAGATCTTTTGCCCATTTAAAAAATTCAGTAGTTGCCGGGCATGGTGGCTTATGCCTGTAATCCCAGCACTTTGGGAGGCTGAGACAGGAGAATCGCAAGTTCAAAGCCAACCTCAGCAATGGCGAGGAACTAAGCAACTCATTGAGATCTTGTCTCTAAATAAACATGAAATAGGGCTGGGGATGTGGCTCAGTGGTTGAGCACCCCTTTGTTCAATCCCTGGTACCAAAAAAAAAATTTAGTTGTTAATTTTCTTACTGTTGGGTTTCAAGAGCTCCTTGTATACTCTGAACACAAATCTTTTGATACACAATTTACAGAGATTTTCTCTTTGGCTGTGATTTTTCTTTTTATTCTCTGAGGAGTGTCCTTCACAGAACAAGTTTTTCATTTTAATGATGTTTAATTTATTCTATTTAAAATTTTGTATATATTGTGTTTTTGGTGCCATATCTAAGAACTCTGCCTAACTCAGATCATAAAAGGCATACTCCTACGTTTTCTTCTAAGAGTTTTACATATAGTTTCATCAGTTAGTTTATAATTCATGAAGTATAGATTAAGGTTACTTTTTTTTTTTTGCAAGAGTTTTACATATAGTTTCATCAGTTAGTTTATAATTCGTGAAGTATAGATTAAGGTTACTTTATTTTTTTTTGCATAGGATGTTCAATTCTTCCAGTACTGTTATTGAAAAATTGCCTATGAAATTTCCATTGCACTTTTGTAAAAAATCAGTTGAACAAGTATGTGGATCTATTTCTGGATTTTCTATTATGCTCCATTGATCTATGTGTCTATCCTTTTGTTAATACTACACTGTATCTTTATCGGTTGTCTTAAAATTAGCTAGCGAAGATCCTTAAACTTTATTATTTTCAAAATTAGTTCAGCTATTATAGTTCTTTTATCTTTTGATATAAATTTCAAAATCAACTTTTCTTTCTCTACAAAAATCCTATTGGCTTTTTTATTGAGATTGCAAATACAGTACAAGAGTATCTGGGGATTTACTGTCAACAGGTCAGGTGAGGGAAAGACAGAATTAATAAGAGGAATTTGGTTAGATGTCAGAAGCTGGGAAAAAGAGGAACTTGAGGGAATATCAAGGGTGGAGGATTTTTTACTGTATTAGCTCAGCAGAATTCTTGCTAAAACTGAGCTCAAGGCCAAAGATAAGGTCTAATCAAAACAAGGGTTCAGAGGAACCTAACTAAAGTATGGTTAAGAAGGGAGCCTTATCTCAGGGCTATTTAAAACAAAATCACAACAAGATACCATCACATGCCTATTAGAAGAGCTAAACAATGAGACATCATTACACAACTATTAGAATAGCTAAACTCCAAAACATTGAAAACAATGGTAAAGATGTGGAGAAACAGAAACTTATTCATTACTGGTGGGAATGCAAAATGGTACTTTGGAAAACACTTTGGCAATTTCTTATGAAATTAAATGTCTTCCTATCATATAACTCAGCAATCACCCTTCCTGGTATTTAACCAAATGAGTTGAAAACTTAGACTTTTGGGGTTTTTTTTTTGAAGTACTGAGGATAACTTAGGGATGTTTTACCACTGAGCTACATTCCCAGTCTCTTTTTTTTGGGGGGGGGGTACTGGAGATTGAACTCCGGGGCACTCGACCACTGAGCCACATCCCCAGCCCTATTTTGTGTTTTATGTAGAGAAAGGGTCTCACTGAGTTGCTTAGCACCTCACCATTGCTGAGGCTCGCAATTCTCCTGTCTCAGCCTCCCTAAGTGCTGGGATTACAGGCTTGAGCCACCGTGCCCGGCTCCCAGTCCTTTTTAAGTTTTTATTTTGAGACAAGTCCTCACTAAGTTGCCAGGCTGGCCTCAGCCTCTTGAGTAGTAGGGATTACAGGGATGTACCACCATGCCTGGCTACAAACAAATACAGCAACTTTATTCATAATTGCCAAAACTCAGAAACAGCCAATATATCCCATAGTAGAAGATGGATAAATCAACTATGGTAATCCAAACAATGGATTATTATTCAATGATAAAGAGAAATGTGCTATCAAGCCACAGAAAGACATTCAGGAAATTTGAAAGCATATTGCTAAGTTTTTGGCAAGCATGCAACTCAAGGACGGGAGCCATCTGTGTGTAATTGCTTTAGAGAGTAGCCTTTAGCTGGGATTTTAGTGGGCTTTGGACGCCGCCAGTACATTTTGCTGAGGTGACTAGGAAGAGGTTGTTTAGGCTTGCTACTGCATTTCTGGACATAAAAATGTAAGTTAAATGGGCTTTTGGCATCTGCTTGCTACCTGAAAGTCACATGCCTATCTAGAGAACGCTGGAGAGCCTGCCATAAGCACCATCCATACTTTGGATATTGGGGACCCCTAGTGGACAAGTCAGACAGAGTGTGGGCTCTTCAAAATTCCCTCAGAATCAAATGATATTCTCAAAGGAGACTGAACAGAAAGCCACTCACGGTGGACACCCACATCACCCAGGAGTAGTTTCTATGCTGTTGTCACTCAAGACAAACAAGTCAGCCGGGCGCGGTGGCTCAAGCCTGTAATCCCAGCACTGAGGGAGGCTGAGACAGGAGAATTGCGAGTTCAAAGCCAGCCTCAGCAACAGCGAGGTGCTAAGCAACTCAGTGACACCCTGTCTCTACATAAAACACAAAATAGGGCTAGGGATGTGGCTCAGGGGTCGAGTGCCCCTGAGTTCAATCCCCGGTACCCAAAAAAATAAACTTATTGCGGTTCTCACCAAATCTTTAAAGGCTTTTAAAATTGGAATCTGAGAACTCTGATTCTCTCATGGAAGAGAAAATGTTCAAGGGGGTGTGATTCAGTGGAAGAGCACATGCTTCACATGCCAGAGGCCCTGAGAGGCCGAGACACCCGTGCAGGTTAGTCCTCTTGGCAAGACTCTTGTCCTTGACTTGTTTGTTTACCACAATGTCAATGGCATCCTGGGTAACTGTGGACTTTGTTTTTCCATGGCAACGTTCATTGGTTGTTCCTTTTTGACAGCACCCTTTCCTTCCTTATCTACACCATCACCTTTCCTGCAGATTCCAACATAGCAAAGGAATAAACTCCATGTTTTATAAAAGGCCTAGAGAACATATACTGAATTTTGGCAAATTTCTGGAAGATGGTTCCTGCTGGAAGTCTACTGACAATTTTTTAAATTGAGAGAGAATAGGAACCATGCAATTTACAGAAGCATCTAAATCAAAAAAGGGAGAGGACAGGAGGAAAGAAAAGAAAGCAGAGAGAGAGAGAAAGTTTCTCAAACTCAATAGTAATACAAAAAAAATTAAATTATTTTTCCCCCCATCAGATTGTCAACATTTAAAATATTGCTTGTCTAGTGCTATAATTACAGTGCATATCTTTTCTCTCTTGGTGACGGAACCAGGGTGATGGAACCTGGTGATGTACCACTGAGCTACATCCCCAGGCCTTTTTATTTTATTTTGAAACAGGGTCTTGCTATGTTGCTGAGGCTGGCCTCAAACTTGTGATCCTCCTGCCTCAGCCTCCCAAGTAGCAGGGATTACAGGCATGCACCACCACACTCAGCTTTGCTTTTTCTTCTTAATAATATTTTGGAAATAAGAGTTTTGTCAATACTATCAGGATATTAGTAGGCTTAAAACATTGTACAGTGAGATATGCACAAGGCATACTTGTAGCTGAGTGTGGTGGTGCACTCCTGTAAATCCAGTGGCTCACTCAGGAGGCTGAGGCAGGAGGATCACAAGTTTGAGGCCAGCCTCAGCAATTTAGCAAGGCCCTAAGCAACTTGGTGGGACCCTGTCTTAAAATAAAAAATAAAAAGGGTTAGGGATGTAGCTCAGTGGTAAAGCACCTCTAGGTTCAGTACCCAACCCTCCCTGTGCCAAAAAAAATTCAAAAACTGTTGTAATGTTTCAAGTGAACCTTTAGGATATCCCCATGCAGATAAGAATTAGGACTTTGCAAGTACTTTCAAAGTTCCTTCCTGATCACCTCAGCCACTCTTTTCCCTGAAGGAAACTGTTCTAACTTTGGGGTTAATCATTCCCTTGTTTTTCTTCATGGTTTTACCACCTTTGTACAGGGCCATAATTTTTTTCTGTGTAAAACTTTATACAACATTGGAATCACAGTGTTTTCTTCTGTAATTTGCTTTCTTTTGATCAACTCTTTGCGGGATGTGTGTAGTTGGGGTTTATTTTTTGTCATTGCTGCATAGACTTCCTATAAGGACATAATACTAGTTTTTGTGGGTTTCTGGGTTGTCTCCAGTTCGGGGCTATTGTTTCACTATGAACATTCTTGTATACCTCCTGGTTTAGGACAAGTGTTCTTAAAGTGTGGTCCATGAATCTGTAGGAGTCCCTGACTCCTTATCAGGGTTACTTATCAGTAACCTTTTCAAGGTTACTGAAGTAAAAACCATTTTCTTATGTAATAACATTAAGATGTAATTTGTAGGGCTGGGATTGTAGCTCAGCGGTAGAGCGCTTGCCTCACATGCGTGGGGCCCTGGGTTCGATCCTCAGAACCAAATACAAAGCAATAAAAAAATAAAGACATTGTGTCCATCTACAACTAAAAAGATATTTAAAAAAAAAAAGATGTAATTTGTAATTTTCTACTCAATGAACAATTGCACTGATGGCATCCAAGTAACATGGGTACAACTGCAGCCACCTTAACACCAATCAAGTCAATGGTTCCAAATTGTGTTTAGAATCATTTTTGAACAATCTGATAAATATATAATTGTAACCTGCTCCAGTTTTAATTGGCATAGAGAACTAATGAGATTGAATACCTTGTTACATCTTTCTAGGCCACTTGGATTTCTTCTTTTGTAAAATATTAATTGAAATCTTTTCCACAGTTCATCATCCTATTAGTTCACTTTTGATGAATCCATACTTCTTCTCTCAGGAATATCTCCCCTAGTAATTTTTTCAAAAAATGGGTATAATTGGATAACTTTATGAGTCCTTGTTTGTTTGTTTTAGTCCTGGGGATTGAACCCAGGGGGAACTTTACTACGGAGCTACACAATCAGTCCTTTTGTATTTTTTGAGACAGGGTCTCCCTAAATTGCTGAGGCTGGCCTTGAACTTGCCATTCTATTGCCTCAGCCTCCCAAATCACTGGGATATAGGCGTGGGAGTCCTTGTGTACCTGAAAATATCTTTATTTAATGCTCATTTTTGAATATACATGTTAAATTTTAGTTTGACAATTTTCTCATAGATAATGAATCCAAACAGTTTATTGATAAGCTAGAGCTTCTGCCAATGGCCAAGTGACATACTGGAATGATTGGAAGGACTTTCCTATAACTGGCAAAAATGGTCAAATGGACTCAAGACCCTGACATGGAGTCGGCTGCTTTTATGTTCTATCATAGAGGGGAGGCAAAGCAGGCAGAAGGACTGGAGGTTGATGGGCCCTATATTTCACAGAAGGGGAACAACCAGAAGAGGCTCCTTAGAGGATGTGGCCACTTTAATAGAAAATCCATGACTACCTCAGAATTGTGGGACTATTAGTGGTTGGAAATGGAAAAGGAACAGATTCATACCTGCAAACTGGGAAGGACACCAAGCACCACAGCATTTTTCAAACACTCGCTGGGTTGCAACATGTAAGTAAATGACACATAAAATCAATTTTATTGTATATTTCCTACCAAGAAGAACTTTATCCTATGTTACAACAATAGAATTTGGAAAATCACAAAATTAATATTACTCCCCAGGCTGGGGTTGTGGCTCAGTGGTAGAACATTCACCTCACATGTATGAAGCCCTAGGTTCGATTCTCAGCACCACATAAAAATTAATTAATTAATTAATTAAAGATATTGTGTCCATCTACAACTAAAAAAATACTTTAAAAAATATTACTCCCGGGGGGCTGGGGTTATGGCACAGTGGTAGCGTGCTCGCCTAGCACGCATGAGGTACTGGGTTCGATCCTCAGCACCACATAAGAATAAAATAAAGATATTCTGTCCACCTACAACTGAAAAATAAATATTTAAAAAAAAAATATTACTCCCGGGCTGGGGTTGTAGCTCAGTGGTAGAGCGCTTGCCTCGCATGCGTGGGGCACTGGGTTTGATCCTCCTCACCACATAAAAATAAATAAAAAACAAAAAATATTACTCCCATCGAAACCTCCACTCCCATTTAAATTTCACCTATTGTCCCAGTAACGTCCTTTGTAGCAAAAGAATGGACTTCAGAATGGTGTTGCATTTGTCATCATTTTAGTCTCCAGCCTAAAATATTTCAATCTGTCATTGACTTTGGCTTTCATGACCTTCACACTTTTCACGATTACAAGCCAGCTATCTTACAGAATGTCTCTCAGTTTAGTTTGTTTTTTTTTTTGGTACTGGGGATTGAACTCAGGGGATACTTGACCACTGAGCCACATCCCCAGCCCTTCTCAGTTTAATCTGATGTTTTCTCATGATCAGATTCCGGTTACACACCTTTGATGGGATATCACAGGCTGGTCTGCTCTTCTCATTGCATTTTATTGGATGGTACATGGCTGTCATTTGCTGCACTACTGATGTTCATTTCGATTACTTAATTAAGATGGTATCTGCCAGGCTTTTTCACTACAAAAGTTTTCTTTTCCCTTTGTAACTAATAAGTATTTTGAACAGAGGAAGGTATTTAAAACTATGCAAATATACCATTCATCCTCTAACTTTTGATTTATTCACTTCCTTTTGTCAATATGAATTCATTATTTCCATTTTGTAGCCAATGGGTTATAATCCAATACTATAATTGCAATGCTCAAATTGTTCCAGATTTGGCCAGCTGGCTTCTATATCTTTTGAGATGATTTTATCAACCATTGAAAAGTACTTTGCTTTCTTGCAAAGAAACATCTGGAACATCTTGTATTTTGGCCCCAGCTTTAGTATCTTCTATTTCTCCCAGAAGCCCTGGACACTTTTAAGAGGACAATAGTATTTAGAAGCCAAACTCTAGGCACAAAATACTTATTGTCTTTGAGGTGCTACTGCTCCCAGACCCTCTGGGCAGAGCTACTTCTGCCTGTTTCCTAGAGATGTGTTGAAAATCATGAGTATATGCCAATATCTCTTATTCCAATTCACCACTACAGAATTCATCCTTCCTTTTCATACATATTGTAAAGACCAGAGGACCAGAAGGAGATAAATTAAAACCGCTGGGCAAGGCTTTATTGGAAATACATCTCTCGGGCTGAACTCTCCCGTCCATCAGAGTGTGTACGGGAGAATGGCGCCCGTGTTCAGGCATACAATTTCAAAAGGCCCGGTCAGGAAGGGGAGGATTTGGGGCAGGAAGAGAAGGCCAGAGTCCTTTCTGGATAGGTCAGGAAAAACCTGCTGATTGACAGGAGGCGCCTCTACAGGTGTCGCCAGCATCTGGCTGGCCGCTTTTAGGTGGATGCCCTGAACCCTGAACCGACCTAACACATATAACACCCATCTCTCATAGACTGTGTTATCCTTAATATGTTTATTTGACTCAACTCTCTGTAGCCAAAGCCCCATCACAGTCTCTTACACAGAAGCTCTACTCAGGCTCAGACAACTTGCCCCAACCTGGCCCTTGTGTTGATCTCCTCATCACCCATCCTAGGCTGATACCCACCTCTAGGCTACCTCCAGGGTGGATGACCTTCTCACTCTAATTGAATTCCCACCTATACACAGCTCTTCCTCCCATATAGACCTCCTCGCTGTACTCAGGCTCCAGCAACCCAGGTTGGACTACTCACATGTGTACATGCCCTCTCCATTCTGTTTGGGTTCTGATTCTCCATATGAGACACACACACACACACTTGTTTGGGCTCTGAAAACCTGTGCTGAGTGACCTCTGAACACTGGCTCCCTCCTTTGCTTCACCCTAGCTGACACCCCACACCAGATCTCTTCCCTGTGGAGATGCCCTTTCTATTCTCGCTGAGCTCATGCTCTAATACAACACTCCAGCTCCCAATCCACATGGCCACTCCTCATCCAGCTGTGGCCCTAACTCCCCGCCCCCAGGCTAGGCTGCCCATTTGTGTGGATTCTCTTCTCCCTTGCTCAGGCAGTGACTTCCCAACCTGGACCACTCCCATGTATGCCATCCCTCCTCACTCAAGTTCTGATATCCCCCACCAAACAGCCCCCAGCATGAATGCTTACCTTCCTCTACTCATATAATGGACTGGATTATTCAGGAAGGTGAAAAGCTCAGAAAATATTAACTACCCTCTGTATTTTTTTTTCATGAAATTTTAGTTTTAGTAACATGTACACATTCTAAGTATGTGTTAGCTTTGCGGTACCTCCCACTATACCCCACCTCTTAAAGTTTCCACCACCTTCCAAGAGCACCATGCTGAGTATCAAGTTTTAAACACATTGGATTTGGGAGGACATTCTAGATTCAAACTATAACAATGCATGCATTGGATGATAATGCAAAATATATTTCTTACCATGGGTCTCAATCAAAAAAGTTTAAAAGCTATTGCCCTAGAAAGATTTTAGAATGATGGTGCTTTTGGCCTCCCCAATTAATGCCTCACTACTCCAGATTGCTGTCTCAAGAGACACCCTGTTGTTTGTGTAAACACACTAACCAAAAGGATGCCACTTTCATGGCAATAGTTACAACTTGGTGGGCCACTTGGAGTTAAAAATCCATATTCTAGCTGTCTCAACCACTTTACTAGCCAAGCCATTCAGTTACTTTATACATTAAAAATATAAAAAAAAAAAGCTGGGCACGGTGGCACAAGCCTGTAATCCCAGCATTTAGGGAGGCTGAGACAGGAGAATCGCAAGTTCAAAGCCAGCCTCAGCAATGGTGAGGCGCTAAGCAATTCAGTGAGACCCTGTCTCTACATAAAACACAAAATAGGGCTGGGGATGGGGCTCAGGGGTCAAGTGTCCCTGGGTTCAATCCCTGGTACCAAAAAAAAAAAGGACAGCAGATGACAAGTTAAGGCATAGGAGGTGAAGCCTCAGCATCTTCCACCCTGAGGAGCACAATTTTGCCCCTACAGATGTGGCAACTGCAGAAATTCCAGCCCCAACACCAGACCCCTCGTCTCGTCCACTGACAAAGGCATCTATGCACAGGAGGGGGCTCTTCTCCAGGGGCTGGGGATGGGTGGATAGTTGAAGACAGTACAGAAAGCAAGAATCTAGGTCCAACAGCAATTTTTATTCCCTAGGAACAAAGATACGTGAGGAAGAAACTCCAAAAGAAAATAGGAGTATCAATGACAGAATGATACCAGGGTGGCCTGGCTCAGGAGACAAGGAAAGCACACTCCACACAGGACCTGGTCATGGACCTGGTTCTTTGGATCCATATTTGCCCTGTCCCTAAAAGCCCATTCCAGGGGTTTAGAGCAGGGTCAGTGATGTGGAAAACTTGCCTACCATATACAAAGAAGATGAACATACCCATCTATTCTGAGAGGCTCGGGGACATCGATACCTCTCAAGAACAAAGTAGATAGACAAGAACAAGGAGACTGGAAGTCAGACAACTTGGAAGATCACAGGGCCCACTGTAGCTGACAGAATCAGTGTTGAAATGGAATGAGAAAGGAAGCAACAGTTATCGTTTAAGGAGTTTTGAGCTTTGTGGTAGAGGGGTCAATCTTGCCAAATCGGACCCTAGGGCAGTTATCCTTAGAAGTGTGGTCTTTAACCTCTCCAAAGGACCCTGGCTATGTTCAATCAGAAGCCATTATCCTTTTCCCAGAGGATTCGCTCCTATGCTCATTTCTAGCACTATCCTGCCCCCTGAAGCCTGGTCCTCTAGAGAACAGACTGGCAACGGATGAGGAAGAACTCCCCTCCCCTCACCCACCTGGAATGGTACAATTTCCATGGCAGGTGAGAACTTTTAAGAACAAGATCCTTTGGTGTGGACAAAATTACCCAGACCCATGCCTGCACTATAGAGTGTCCTCTGACTGCTGGCTGGCAGTAAGGATCTGTCTCCATCACAGGGAGGTCTCTTGGAGAACAAAAGTGGGGCTGCTCCCCTGGTGGGCTGAGCCATCCTGAGCCACCTCCTCCTTGCCTCTGCTGTCCCACAGCACTCCATTCATCTTCTTCTCCAGAAACAGGTGGCTGTCTGTGGGGACATCCTGGGAACACACAGAGCAAAGGCAGTGGAGCTGGTGAAGGTGGGCAAGGGTGGTGAAGGGGACACGTGTAGGAAAGTGACAGACCCTGCTTGGGTCCCCGTTAGGAGGGAGCCCAGCCAGGCCCATGGGGGAGCAGGGGAGGAGAAGGAGGAGCACAGTGTAGAGCAGGGGTAGGGGAGCAGAAAGGCCAGGCTGAGCTGCACTTTGAGATCCTTCTGCTCCCTGAGCCAGCTTGGCCTTGTGGGAGGGCAGCTGCTGGGGACAGTCCCTGTTTAGGCAGGTGATTAGAAAGAGGAGTGCTGGAGGGAGGGGACAGAGAAGGGCATAGGAGGGGACCTGGAAGGCAGGTGGCATCTGTGGGCAAGAGAAGGGAGCGGGTCATGTGACAATGGGTCCCACCTGGCTGTAGCTTTTACAGCAAAGTCGCTTCTGACAGGACAAGGGCAGGAGGGAGACGAGTCTTGGCAGCACAGGGTAAATGGTCCGAGGGTTCAGGGGCCGGCCCCGCATGCCCCCTGAAGGCAAAGGAGCTTCTGAGTGACCTCTGGGGAATGCTCCAGGGCAGCAAGTCCTCACTGTTCCTTTAGCAGAGGCCTCAGCCCCCTCCCACCTCTGGAACCTCTGCTGGAAGCCGGGCTGTTACCTACAGCCAAGGGCTCTGAAGGGCAGAGTCCCTTCTCCCCAGTCTGCAGCATCCCCAAGAGCCCCCCAGCCCCTCCTCATCTTCCTGCATTGCAATCCCAGAGCCTTACCAGTGAGCAGACTGACAGTCAGGCCCACCACAATGACTGTGGTGGAGTTGTGAGCACTGTACCATAAATAAGACAGGCAATAGAAACGCTGCAGCCCTGTGGGCCTGGGGAGAACAGAGGGGTGAGGACAATTAGCAACTGTAGACAGGGCATTCTTAGACACCTGGTTCTATCCACCTGTATGGTCTTAGGACCCAAGCCAACACTTACTAAGTCCTCTGGTGGCCAACCCCTTAGCAATGCCCCGTTAAGTCCCTCAAACTGAGTTTCTGGGCTGGGGTTGTGGCTCAGTGGCAGAGTGCTTGCCTAACGTGTGAGGCACTGGGTTTGATCCTCAGCACCACACACAAAAAAATAAATAAATAAACAAATATGTGTTTTTTAAAAAAACCAAAAACCCAAAAGGTGAGTTTCTGCTCCCAAGCCCAGCCTCACCTGGAGAGGGTGGTTGAGGTCATCAAGGTGGTCACAGTAGTGGTGGTCAGATTGGTGGGCAGGCTGAAGATGGACCCGTTAAGTGAAGGTGCGGTGTTAGAGCTCATGCTGGTCACTATGCTCCCGATGCCGATCCAGAAGGCCATGATGAGTCCAGCCAACAGGCCCACAATGGCACCCTGCCCAAAGATACAGCACACTTTCTTATCACAAGGCCAAACATTCACACCAGTCTCTAGCCCTCCCGCTGAAAGCCCTGCCAACCCAGTCCACAGGCCCAGACCGTGCACATGACTGTGGAGCCAGATACATCACTCACAGGAGGGTTGGCACAAGGAAAGAACATCCCGAGGCAGAAGAGTCCAAGCAATGGCCCTCCGACCATGCCAAAGATGCTGATTGCCGCCTGGGGAGGACAGGGTTGAGGAAAAATGAGAAAGAACACACAGCCCACACTCAAAGACCACAGGCTCACTGACAGGGAACAACCATCCATCACTGCCTCAGAGCCCATTCATCAGCTGTCTGTCTCTTCCACCTGGAACAGAGGGCAGGAATGACTGAGGGCATGTGCTCTGGATTCCCATCTCAGGCTGGTCTTTATGTCTCTCTGAGCGGATGATATCCCAGAAGTAACCTGAGAACTTTTTGCCACTTGAGAGTCTGTTCACAGCTAAATATGGTCCATCAAAGGGGATTTCTGACACCTGCTCCTTAAGCCATGCTCCACTCAAAATTTCCTATTTCAATCAATCCCTTTTCTTCCTTACAAAGTATTTTCTCCTCTCCATAATCAATACCTGCAGCACGGATCCCAACTGGGAGGAAATATAGGCCATTCCGAGACAAAGTATCCCATAGCCAAAGGCTGGGGAAGAGCAGAAGGAAAAAAATGAGATGTGAGTAAACACGATAAAAAGAGGGAAAAACAACGCAAGCTACCCAACTAAACCACCACTCCTGCAGACCTGGAAAGAGGTCATATACCTCATGTCCCAGTTCCAGGTCCCTCTGCCCCTGTCCTCAGTGCTATGTGACTCAGAAACCTCCCCAGGAAACGCCCTGAGATGTACAAAGCCACGGGGTGAAGGCTGTGGGTTTCACCAGGCCAGTGGTGAGCCCAGGATAAAAAGGTCAGGGTGTGTATCTCAGATAGAACAAAACTGACAATATGGGGAAGTGTAACCCCACCAAGGCTTCTGGAAAGCACGAGGGCCCGGGCTTCGCAGAACTCAGGGAACCAGGGTTGAATCAGGTCTTCCATCGTAACAGTTGCCAATGAATTAAAAGCAGAGGATATGGTGCTGGAAAGGAGAAAGAGAATGACGAGCGGCACTGTACCCAGGAGCCAAGATAGGCAGAATTAGCAAGGGACTCTATGGGGAGAATATTCCCCAAAAGGTGGCAGAGAGGACATATGCAACCTAGAAACCATCCTCACAGTTGGAACTGAGGATACTTCAGAGGAAGTCCGGGAGGTAAGGACACTGTCTCTTGTTGATTTTTCTTTTTTTGCAGCATGCGGATTGAACCCAGGACCTCCCATGTGGTAGGCCAAGTGTTCAACCACTGAGCCCAGGACACTGTCCTTTTCTAATGTGAGTAAAGCTTTTGTTGAAGTAAATCAATTCTTGACATTATGAAAAGAACTCAATCAAAGCAGAGCATCTCCTGGAAGAGGTTGTGCTCTTATACAGCTGGGCTGTATCTTGTCATCCACAATGGATGGCACAGTGAGAAACATGATGGGATCCCTCCTCCACCCGTCCCCTTGGAGTAGGAGTACCACAACAGGGGCAACTGGTTGAAGGGGTACCTGAGGGAGCCACTGAAGAGGCAGGCAACAAAGAGCCCAGGCAGGCCCGGCAGACCTTTCAGGATGTCTATCACAAAGTAGAGGACGAACTGCAAGCAGAGCAGAGTACATGGCACTCCTCAGAGGGATGCCAGGCGGGCTGTGCAGGGAAACCCCTCTGCACATGCCCCAGCAAGTCCCCAAAGCCTGGTGCATCAGGATAGGGAGTCAGACACACAGGCATCTGCTACTTCTAGTGACCTCCCCCAAGTCAATAGAAAAGAGGCCCTGAAGAGAGAGTGACACATGGCAGTACATGGCCCAGCTCTGCCTCTGACTAGCAGTGTGATGTCACCAGTGTGCCTACCTCACCAAGGCAATTTCTCCTCTGTAAAATGACACTGCTGGGAGGCTTACATAAGACCAGGCATATGACAGCTCCCAGCAGATTATGTTGTACATGGTGAGGAATGGGTGACAGTAACCTTCTCCCAGCTCCTGCCCCCACCCTTGGCAGGATGAGCACTAATTAGGTGATGATTGGAGCTGGCATCTGACTCTCCAGACTGCTGGAACCTCCAAGTTGGAGAGGACTTTACATCCATCTCCCATCCAGGCCGTGAGTCTTTTCTGTAGTTCTTTTGTAGCTACCCAAACACTCTGCTTGGAGGTCAGGTCTGGTCTTTCTTGGGCATAGGAGGGAGCCAGAGAGGCCTTCTCACTTGGTCAGAAGCTGCCTGAGACTGCTGGGTGCTCATGGGATACTCCTGGTAGTAGGCGAACATGACCAGGCCAATGAGACAGCTCATGCAGAGGACCAGCTGCTGGCAGGGGAACACCGCATAGCAGGAGCTGCAAAAAGTCAGTGCCAAGGGGAAAGGTTGGGTTAATGGGCATCATCAGGCATGCCCTCCTGAGCCTCCAGAAAGGAAGTCTACTTCCTGGCTCCAATGGGTGCATGCACACCCTGCCATCCTGCCCCACCCTGTGTGTCTCCAGGGAACCCCCTCCTCGACTGCTTCCTGATCCTGCACTCACAGCACAGCAGCCTTCTCTGTGCGGGAACTGAGGTAGCGCTGCACCTGAGCCTGGTTCACACCGTACAAGGAGAGCATCATGAAGACTCCCCCAAAGGCCAAGGTCCAGAAGGTGTGCCGCACAAAGGGGTCTGGATCCAGCCTGCAACAGATGCCACCCAGTCACCATGTCAGAGACCCAGACAACAACTTGGCCTTCCTGTCCTCCTGGAAAGAAGGATCAGTGGATAGCAGAGCATAGATGCCACTACGATGCTAAGAGAGTGCTGACTTAAAGCAAGGACCTAGGTGGACTCAAGAGATAGCATAGCAAGTTGGAGAGAGACTTCCCTTTTTCCAACCCCAGCCTCATCTCAGGTAGTCATCCTGGTACTGTGATCACCGCCCTTCTCTGTAGTGCCAGCTTCCTGCCCGTGCAGTGTTGCACCTGAGCTTCCCAGCGTGCTCTTTGCTTACTATGCCCAGACTAGGCTTTAGGATGGGCTCAGCTCCCAGATACTGCAAACAGCAGTCAGGACAAAGTGTGTACTTACTCAATCCCAGAGATGCGGCTGTGCTGGGAAGCCACATCCCACACACGCCCCAAGCCTCCTACTTTGACTGATCCCACGATGATGACTGCCAGCTGCCCTAGGAACATGACCAGTGTCTGAAACACATCTGTCCAGATGACAGCTTTCAGTCCACCCTGAGGAGAAAAGACAGCACACTTGCCAAAGAAGTCTTCCACATCATCCACAGGGAGGACACTACCAGTGGGGGGGACTATACAACTGTCAGGCAGTGATCCCTGGGATTCTCTTGGCATGGTTCCCATCCATCTCCTACCTTCACAGGCCATCCTCTCTCCCACCTCCCATCCTAAATCTCATCTTCCCTCACCCCAACCTACTCCAGGATTTCATCCCATCTTCTCACCTATATTCTTATCTCATCCCTTTTTTTCCATCTTCCCTCCATCTCCCAAGCCTTACTGCACTTACCAATGCAGTATAGATGTTGCAGACAATGCCCAGGGCCAGCACAGACAGCCACAGATCAAAACCAGTCACTGTAAGCAGATAAAAGTCACAATCACATCTCTGGAAGACGGTTTCCCAAGAGAGAAGCCAGAAAAGCCCTGGTGAGTGCAGCTGTGCCAAGTCATAGAGATGAAGCAAATAGTCATTAAAGACAAAATAAATCATTCACCACAATAGAGAAAAATGTTTGCAGAGCTCCACCAAAAGGTGTTGATTAACCAATTCAGGTGAGACACAGTAATGTTTGATCAGCTTTCAAGTAAGGTGAACCAATCCTGCTTCTACCTCTGATAGAAGCCAACCCAAAGGCCCGTGCAATAAATTAACTCCCTGTCCGAATTTAGGTTCTTTTGGCACACTGTCCTTCTTTGACCCTCCCAAAGGTGTTTTCCCAGAATGCCACTGCTGGAAGCCAGGGGCCTGACTCCTCACCTGCATTGAGGGCCAAAGATGGAGCATAGAGCACGACCCCCATGTAGATCACCTGTTGGATATGCGAAAGGATGCAATAGGGAAAGGAGATGCAGGTGGGATGAGAGAAGGATGGACCTCAGCTCCAATATCCCCAAAGTCTCCCCTTTCCTAGTTCACTTCCCTCTCCCTTCTCCTCCCAAAGTCTGGCTTATTGTCACCCCAGTGTCTATGGTGGCATTGAATAGAATGAGCAATAGGAGGCTGCTGATGGCTTCAATGATACTGACCCCTCACAGGGATTTTAATACTGCCAGTCTGAGAGCAGGGAAGACTCCGTCTCCCTCAGCATGCCTAAGTTCAGCTCTCTATATGCCCCACACTCAATTTTTCTTTTTTCCTTTTTGGTGCTGGAGATTGAACTCAGGGGCACTCGACCACTGAGCCACATCCCCAGCCCTATTTTGTGCTTTATGTAGAGACAGGGTCTCACTGAGTTGCTTAGCGCCTCGCCATGGCTGAGGCTGGCTTTGAACTCACGATTCTCCTGTCTCAGCCTCCCTAAGTGCTGGGATTACAGGCTTGAGCCACTGCGCCCGGCTCCCACGCTCAACTTCTATCACATTCCACCTACCATCTGAAAAATGAAGGTCACAGTTCCACAAACCCGCACTGCTTTATTGAATCGGAGCTCCAGGTACTAGGTAGGAATACACAGAAAGAAAGGTATGGCATTCCTCCCAACTCCACCCTGCACAACACATACCTCTTTCCTCAAGAGACCCAGGAGGGAATATCCAACACATGTCCACTCCAAGCCTTCCTCAGCAAGGCACTCCCAGGACTCCCAGCCCCACCTGGACTCCACCCAGAAGAACTGAGAAACTCGGGGGGATTCTTAGCCACCTTCCTTGGATGGAGGTGATCTAGGGTCCTAGTTCCCTCATGTATGTCCTGTCCTCTTCTCCATTCATATCTCTGGAGGTCCCCATGCCTCCTCCCACCTTCCCTGCTCACCTCATAGGCACTGGTGAGATGCAGGCGGTAGAAGATGGGAACGAAGATGTGAGCAGGTATCAGCAGCCCCAGGAAGTAGGAGCAACCAAGGAACCAATACTGGGTCCCAAATCGGTAGATCTCAGATGGGACACCCAGGATGGCTACAGCTGACTGGAAGGTGGCTAGCAAGGACAGCGCCACAGGAAAGCAGCCCATTTTGCGATCTGCCATCAACAGCTGGCCAACAGTATGGTGGCCCCAGCCACGAAAAGCATGGTAGAGACCAATGGCCAGGGAGAGAAGCAACAGCAGAACGAACACCACATAGTCCACGAAGGAGAAGGTAGATGTGGTCATGCTTGTGTCTGAGGTCAGGAGGAGTGGGGCTGAGGTGCTCACCCCTACAGTCATCCTCGCAGTGTCTGTGGTCTGCAGCCAGGTGCTGCTCCTGGGTTCTGAGCTGCCACTCGGCTGGGCGGGACAGGCAAGTTACAAGCTGCCTCCCAGCCACGACTATCACAGTCCTCCTCTTCCACCTAGTGATAAGGTCCAGGGCGAGCTGCAAGAGTCAACTCCTAGTCAGGCCTATTTTGCTTTCATGGCCACCCATCCTCAGGTCTGAAACATGCCATACCCATGAGACTTGCACCAGCCAGTGTGGCGATAACTACCCTTGAAGGCCTGGGATGGGCTGGAGAGCGGAAATTGGAGAGGGAGGAAGCAGCAGAATGAGAGAGCCGGGAGACGATATCTTGGCTGGGACCTTTGGGTGTGCAAAACTGTGAAATTCAATCATATTTTGGGGCCTCCACCCAAGAAGCAAAAGAAAAATTAACTCTAACTCTAGTCTCTTCTCAGAATTAATATAAACTTTGCCTTGTAGGCAAAGACCCAGTCCCTATAATATATTAAGCCAGTACAGCCCAGCCTGGCGCCACAGCCCTGCAGGGAAGAAGAAATGGAAACTAATGACAGCAGCGCTTTCCCTGTCAGCCTGGCCTCGGCCCCACCTCCCATGATTCCCAGAATCACCCTCTTAGTAGCACCACTTCTCAGCACTGCTCACCAGTGAGCTTGCCTCCATGGCAGCCAAAACTCCATTCCAGAAATCAGCAAGCCAATCACTCTGTGTCCTTTTCTTTCTCTCCAACACTATCCAATAAACCGGATACCCAATCGCTCAGCCCCTCCACCTGCCCTACTATGGTCAATAACAGATCTGGCAAGAAAGGTGGGATTCAAAAGTGAGAGGTAAGGTGACAGGGCACTATGCTGGAACCAAGGATTAAAAGTTATAATTCCAGGACCACTGTGGAGAAAAGCTAACCAGCTGGGGAGCTGGCAGGAAAGGGAACAGCTGGGGAGAAAGGTTTCACACTGCTGTGGGCAGACACCTACCTGGAGAAGTAATCCCTGTTCTGAGGCAGAGCTGCTCAGAGCTGGCCGAGGCTGAGGGTCTGGCTCTATAAGTGGCTAAGAAGAGATCAGGAACTAAGGGTGGGGAAAAGCTCAGCAACTATTTGTTCTGGTCCATTCAGGGAACCAATCACTGTGGACCAAATGGCCCTATCACCCCAACTCAGCCCTAGAAGTTCCAAATGGGGAGCAGGGAGCTCACATTCAACAGCATTCCTAGATGGATTAGGCTTTCGGACTTTGTGTGCTGGAGGGAGTTGGAAAGGAGGAACTGAGAGAAAATGGGAAAGTTGCTTTTCTAACTCCTACACAAGAAATAGAAATCCTCCAAAAACACACCACAATACTCAGAGGAACAAATATGGAATCATGGAATTTCAAAATTTAAAAAAATCTTAGGGGATCACTGTTATAAGCCCCTCATTTCACAGATAAGCAAAGGCCCAGATTATTCAAGTGAACTTTCCACAAGCACAGCGACTTATTGTCAGAGTCCAGATTAGAATGCAGGTCTAGTGTTTCCCATCCTGCTCTCCACGAATATCATCATGTCTTCAGAAGCAATCCCCTAGGAGTACTTATCAGTATGGAAGAAAAAACACCAGAGCCTCGTGTATTTAGTTAGCTTAACAAGATGACAATTGACATTTTTTAAACATCTGCTATATAGCCCAGAAGTGTGCTAAGTACTTTGCACACATTAGTAACACTAAATAATGAAGTTGTAACAGCTGATGCTTTCAAAATACCATATCTCAGGTTAAGACAGGAACACTCTCCAGTTTTCACAAGGTAATTGAAACAAATAATTTGCTTAAGGTTATGCAATATGATACAAAACAAGGGAGGAAAAAAAATAGTGCTGTCTAAAAAAAGAGTGTTGTCTGTAACTATAACAGGTGATTCACTAGAAAGGCCCTGTCCTTACTATTCCAGGACAGGACAGGAGCTGAGTGTTAATTGTAATCAATCATTCATGATACACAGTTTAGATTTCAACTAGTCTAGAGATAAATTAATACAAACTGTGTCTTCTGCTCCTGCCCACTAGAGGGAAGATCAGGCCATCCTCTAGCTCTCCAGTGTTCTTGGGCAAATGCTACTTGGTTAGCAAGACATAAACTGAACCTGAACTCTGAACCTCCTGGGACCAATGAAAAGAAGAGCTGGCCAACTATTGGGTCACATGTTTACAGTCACAAATGCTAGTGTCTAGAACAAGGTTCCAAACAGGTCGCTCTGGCTTAATCTAAAGATGCCTAGGGCTCTTGTATGTTGCAACACCTTGAGTTTTCTTGTTCCTCTTTGGCAAATTTTTACTGTTATGATAGAGACTGATGGGAACTACTAGAAAGAGATGTCTGCTATGTGCAGCTAAGAACTATAAGGTTGGTGGCACTGATAAGTAAGTGGCTATAAAAAGGGCTTGGACACTCTACTGTTGGGGTAAACTGATATGGCATCCTGACAAAATTGTATTTGCATGAAGTATGGAGAACCCTCCTGCATGGCTGAAGAGAGTCAGGGAAGACAGAGAAAAAAAAAAAAAACCAACCCAGTAACAAAGCCTTCATGGAACACAATCTGATTCTAGGAACAGAGCAGCAGGTTTCTAAAAACTCTACACTGATAAAATCCAATGGACTTGACAGAGAGTTGGAGTCAAAAGGAGGAACCAAGTTGTTTCACTACAACTTCAACACACCAGGGCACAAACAGCTCGTCGGGGCACCCTTTTAAAAAGCCTTACTAACTTTGGTCGCACACTGCACTGGAATGCTTTGACTCCTACAAAAGGTAAAGAACCCATTGAAGGACCAACTGCTCCAGAAAGATTCCCTCAAAATTTGTCTTGTGCCTAAAATTCCTCAAGGTCTGAAAGGGTTGAAGCCTCTTATCAAAATGCCAATACCGTATTTTAACATCTTAGAAAATCTGTCTGCCTTCCAAATATAAATGCAAATTCCTAAGATTCCCGGGTATAGGTACCTAGTATAGATACCTGGAGAACATGGAAGGGAAGGCTCTGCTGGCTACTGGAGATTAGTTCTGGTTGGCTTCAGTAAGCTTTTTTGGTGTGGGGGACTAACCAAAGCCAATACTCTCCAGGAGCGGGCCTCCCCGGGGCACCCTTCAGTCAGAACACTAGCTACCCTGGGACACTGCTGCCTTGCCTTACCTCCGTGCTTCAGCCAGGGCTAGGAAGGTCCCTTCTTTCTTTCCGAAATCAGCATCGCTCCCTTTCTTTGAAAAGGCAAAAAAGAAAGTCAGAGAAGGGCACGTCTGTCTTGCCCCTTCCTCCTCGCTATGCTCTGGGACGCCGCGCGGTCTCAGGACTGAGATGAAGGGGACTTGGCGCCCGCGGCGTTCCTAGGCTCGTGTATTCCCGCCGGTATTTGCCCTTCGCCCTCCCCTCCTCCATCACCCTTACCCTCTTTCTTTCCTGGCTTTCCCCTTTCCTCCACACGTGCCGAGCTCACCTCTTAGCTGCTCGCACTTCAGACCTTCGGTCCTTAAGCTAGGGACACTCCGCTCCGCCCCTCCCTGTCTCCTGTCTCGCCCAGATGCTGTTCCGCCCAGCCTCTTCGCCTCCGCCCACTCCTGCCTGGCCCACCTGCCGGGTCTCCACACGTGGATAGCAGGCGGGCTGGGCCCGCAGCGACCGGGCCGGTGACAGCGGGGGGGGCCCCGCCCCCTGCCCACTCCACCCGCTGTGCCGCCATGTTTACTGAGGGCGGATGGAGCGTCCCGAATCGCTGCGGAGGCGCGACCTTGGAGTCTGGGCTCGCAGAACGTGGGGCTGGGGGAGGCTGCAATTGGCTGAGGGGAGATGAGGGGCGACTGGGGTCCATGCTAAACGGGAAAGTGAAGAGGTGGGTGGGTCTGTCCACCCCGAACGAGGACTGGAGTGCCCCGAAAGCAGCGGCGACCTCTTGGAAAAGCCCGCCCCCGGACCACTAGACCTGTCCGGTTAAGCCACGCCCCGAGACGATTGCCCTAGGCGGGTTTGGCCACGCCCATTAGAGGGCGTGGCGCTGCGCGCGGCTCTCGCGAGCAAAGAAGTCGAAGAGGGCGGAAAATGGCACCTATGGAGCCTAGCGGTGGTGCAAGCCTGGTTCCCAGGGCTGTGGCCCTGCTCCTCGCTCTGGGCGTGGAAAGGGCTCTGGCGCTACCCGAGGTACAGAAGCAAACTGAAGTCGGGCTGAAGCAGGGTTTGTTGACCCTCTGTGTCGCGCTTGCCCGCGGCTCTCCCCTCCCTCTGCTGGCTCGAAGCTCGGATTTCCTCCCTGAAGCCCCCCGATCTAAGTCCCAGGAGTACCCCAGCCGGATCCTGCTCCCGAGTACTCACGTTGCCCAGGCTTCCAGCGCCCTCGCCCTGCCCACATTCAAAAACCTTTGAAATTCGATCCCTTTGCTCCTCAGCCTTTGAATAATTTTCAGTTCTGGGTGCAGATGAGTCCTATGACTCTTGCGAGCTGTCCAGTCACGAATGCCGTACCTGCTGCGGTGATAGGACTGTACTTTCTGTAATGTTTGACGAGTTCTTTGTGTACCTGCAGTCCTTTTACTCTCGGCCAAACGAGCTGCCAGGATGCGAAGTCTCTGGAGAGGGCATAGTAAATATGTTGAGTAGTGATCCTCAGAGATAAAGATCTTTCCTGTGTGAGGACTGGTACTGAAAATCTGACGCACTCATTGGGCACCCGACTTTAGGGGAAGAAACGGCATCTCCTAGTCCAGGCTGGTGAAAAGATATGACACGAGCCCTCTCCCCTGCGTTGGAGGAATTCTGGAGAGGTGTACTGGCAGTGAATTCTTGAGCCTTGTTTGTTCTCTTAGCTTTTTACCCCACAATTCTAATAAGATGTCTTTCTTTTCTGCAGATATGTACCCAGTGTCCGGGGAGTGTGCAAAATTTGTCAAAAGTGGCCCTTTATTGTAAGCAGACTCTGGAGCTGATGCTGCAAGCCCGCTGCTGCCTGAATCAGAAGGGCGCCATCTTGGGGTGAGGGAGGAGAAGACATCCTTGGATACCGGAAAAGAGTTTCAGATCTAAATATACAATCCTTGCCAGATTGGGTTTTGGGATAAATATTGGTGCCTAATGGGAGGCATCTAAACCATGATTCTCAAACTTTTAAATTTGTCACAGCATTTTTGGCTAGGTAAACAATCCTATTCATCCTGGATGAGACTGCTTAAAAATCATGGTTTGGGCCTTTTTAAAAATAGGCTTTTATGTGGGACGCAGTGGCGCACATCTGTAATCCCAGCGGCTCGGTAGGCTGAGACAGGAGGATCGCGAGTTCAAAGCCAGCCTCAGAAATTTAGCGAGGCACTAAGCAACTAAGCAAGACCCTGTCTCTAAATAAAATATTTAAAGGGGAGGAGGTGCAGGGGGTCTGGCTCAGTGATTAAGCCCCCTGGTACCAAAAAAAGAAAGGCTTTTATGGCACCATTTTGAAAAAGAGCTTTGTTCTTTTATTATCAAGTCTTGGGAGCCGGGCGCGGTGGCGCAAGCCTGTAATCTCAGTACTTAGGGAGGCTGAGACAGGAGAAATGAGAGTTCAAAGCCAGCCTCAGCAATGGCGAGGCGCTAAGCAACTCAGTGAGACCCTGTCTCTACATAAAACACAAAATAGGGCTGGGGATGTGGCTCAGTGGTCGAGTACCCCTGAGTTCAATCTCCAGTAAAAAAAAAAAAAAAAAAGTCTTGGGTCATTTACTGTGTGTCTGGAGGAAAGTCTCACTTATTCTCCAAGACAGTAAGTAATAGGACTTTTCTTCCTTTTCTGATTAATTCATGTTTTTCTTCAGGACAAATTCCTGCCCCTTATGCAGGTTAGCCCCTCAGATTCACTCCTTAGGCCAGCTGCCTTTCTCCCTTTACACTCTTTTGAGAATCTGCCTATTTTCTTTGGGGGGCGGGGAGGGGGGGACAGGGATTGAACTTGGGAGCACTCAACCACTGAGCCACATCCTCAGCCCTATTTTGTATTTTATTTAGAGATAGGGTCTCACTGAGTTGCTTCAGGACTTACTAAATTGCTGGGGCTGACTCTGAACTTGCGATCCTCCTGCCTCAGCCTCCCAAGGTGCTGGGATTACTGGTGTGGGCCACTATGCCCAAGAATCTGCCTATTCCTAATGGCTTCAACTATAACCATCATGGAAATCTCTCACCAAACTAGATCTCTTTTAGTGACCTTTGGCTTCTTCAAGCTCCAGGTACATGTGGTTACCTCTAATCTATTAAACATTTCTTCCTGAGTGCACTTACAACTTCAAATTCGAAATGTCATGCCTTGTTCTCATTCTCTTCTTTCCCTAATCTACCTAAATACTTCTCTATGTTAAGCTTTCTGAAAGTCAATTTTTTTTCCACTATCATTCTCTTTCTTTCTTTCTTTTTTTTTTTTTAATTTTTTGGTTGTCAATGGATCTTTATTTTATTTATTTGCATGTGGTGCTGAGAATCGAACCCAGTGCTTCACGCATGCTAGGCAAGCGCTCCACCACTGAACCACAGCCACAGCCCCACTATCATTCTCTTTCTTTAATATTGTATGTATAACTGTTTCTTGCCCACAGGATAAAGTTGAAATCATGAACTACCATGACTAGTCCCAACCCATTTTTCCATCATTATTTAAATTACTTGCTCACTCAAACCCTCCCTAAGGATCTAGCTCCAGCCAGACTTGTCTCCCCCTTAAAGTCATTCCACTTTTGTTTGTTTCTTTCTTTTTTTTTTTTTGGTACTGGGGATTGAACTCAGGGGCACTTGACCACTGAGCCACATCCCCAGCCCTATTTTGTGTTTTATGTAGAGACAGGGTCTCACTGAGTTGCTTAGCACCTGGCCATTGCTGAGGCTGGCTTTGAACTCGCGATTCTCCTGTCTCAACCTCCCTAAGTGCTGGGATTACAGGCTTGTGCCACCGCGCCCAGCTCACTTTTGTTTCTTTATAGGAGTTTTTTTTAACATATTTTAGTTGTTTATGGACCTTTATTTTATTTTTTTATTTATATGTGGTGCTGAGAATCGAACCCAGTGCCTCACACATGCTAGGCAAATGCTCTACCACTGAGCCACAACCCCAGCCCCTACTTTTGTTTCTTTATTCATTCCTCTTTCCATAACTAAAATTGCATTCCTCCACCAAGTTAGGACATAGCAATCCTTGAATTCCAACATCCTTTGTGAATGCTCCCTAATACTAAATCCCAGAGTAATACCTTTTCCTTTGTACTTAATATTTATACTACTCAAATATATGTATATGGTCTCCTATGATTTCTTTCATAGTGTAATTTAATGTATTCATTATTTGGGGTTTTTTGTTTGTTTGTTTTGATGATCTTGTTCCCCTACTACATTGTAATTCACTTGAAGACTATGATACTGTGTTATATATATATTATCCTCTCCTAATTTTTAAAGCTTTTTTTTAAACCTTTATTTATTTATGTATTTTGTATGTGGTGCTGAGGATCAAACCCATTGCCTCATGCGTGCAAGGCAAGTGCTTTACCACTGAGCCACAACCCCAGCCCCCTCTCCCAATTTTTGCAGTTTGTAGTTACTCAGTAAATCCCCCCCCACACACACACACACTGGTGATTGAACCCAAGGGAGCTCTATCATTAAGTTACATCCCAGCCCTTTTTATTTTACATATCTCATTAAGTTATTCATGTTGGCCTCAAGCTTATGGTACCCCTGTCCCAGCCTCTCAAGTTGCTAGGATTACTGGTTTGCACGACTACACCTGGTACTCAGTAAATGTTTGTAGAATAAAGGACTAGAAAGCAATAGATATTGAAGAAAAAATAGCATGTCATATCTAGGAGTTTAGAATCAGTCTGTAATAGAAATTGCACTTGGAAAAAATTTGTGACACATTTTTTTAATTTAAATGTTCTCTGTGGATCTGAGAATCAATGTAAGATTCACTAATCTAAAAAAGAAACAAAATTTCTTCCAGTTTGTGCACAGTGCATAGAAAAAAAGTATTAGAACAGTGTGGTCCAATAGAATTTTCTGTGATAATGGAAATGTTCTAAATCTGTACTAAACAAAACAGTAGCCACTAATGAAATGCACTTTGAAATGTGACTAATGCAAATGAAACACTGAATTTTTAGGCTAAAGTAACTACATATAGCTAGTGTTGATTGTATCAGATAATGCATGATTGAAATATCCACTACAGCACCTAGTCTGTGGCTCTAAACACAGTTGTATTCAATTATTATTAGCTGAAAAGGGGACTGTATAATCAAATACAAACCTTGCCTTGGATAAAAAAAGATACATAGTTATACTAATTGCTTTATTTCCTCAGGTTGGATCTCCAGAACTGTTCTTTGGAGGATCCTGGGCCAAACTTTCCTCAAGCCTGTACTGCTGTTATCATGTAAGTGGTTAGGTACCCTCTTGCCCAAAAGGTGAATGTGTTGATAGGAAAATCTTTGGGGATGGGCCCTTTAAAAAGTGAATGAATATTAATGTTGGATAACTCAGGAAAACAGATGCTTTCCTGAACAGAGTGCTAACAGTGTATGCTTTGCAGAGACCTTCAGGCAAACCCCCTCAAGGATAACTTGGCCAACACTTTCCGTGGCTTTATCCAGCTCCAGACTCTGTGAGTAATAGGATAGGGCAAAATGATCAGAGAGGGACATTGCTACAAGTTCAACAACTTTGGGCTGCATTTTCTTTTTCTTTTCTTTTTTTCTTCTTTCTTTTACTTTATGCTTTTTGGTGTTGGGGATTGAATCCATGGCTCTTGCATGGTAAGCATTTGCTCCACCTCAGAGTTACACCCTCAGCCCCTCAGGCTGCACATTATGATTACCTGTGTTGTCTTCAGGGTACTGCCACAAGGTATAAGCTGTCCTGGAGGTATTAATGCCTGGGAAAATGTTATCTCTGATATAGAAAATAAGACCTGCCAAGGCCAAAAGAACCTTTGCAATAGCACAGGAGACCCAGGTATGCTGTCTTATCTCCACACTCTGGGAATTTCCTTTTCTCTCTTATATTCTCTGCTTTAGATCAGAATGATAATGATACTTAAGTGTGTTTTGTTCAAAGATCTGAGGCTTTAACCCTTTGGAACAAAAAGATCTTATATATTACATTCTGATTATTTGTATTCTGAGAACTAAGTTAAAGCTCAGAATAAACCTGATGCCATCCAGTGATGTTCTCCATTTCTCTCTGACTTCCAGAAATGTGTCCTGAGAATGGATCTTGTGCAACTGATGGTCCTGGTCTCTTGCAGTGTGTTTGTGCTGATGGCTTCCATGGATACAAGTGTATGCGCCAGGTGAGGAATTAGATCTTCTATTAGTGATAAAAGGAATGCACAAGGCAAAAACCTATCTGAAAGAAAGCCACAAGACAAAAAACTGATGCCAGTTACCTAGAGAAGGGGAGCCTTAGGGGAATTACCCAGAATGAGGGGATAGGTTGCTAAGAAAGAACTAGGTGTTAGGATGTGGTCCCCTGCGTAATGCTGTTATATTTTTTGGTCTGTTGATCACAGGGCTCCTTCTCACTACTTATGTTCTTTGGGATTCTGGGATCCACCACACTATTCATCTCCATTTTGCTTTGGGGAACCCAGCGCCGAAAAGCCAAGACTTCATGAAGTACACAGGGCTTCCTACTGACCTAAGATCATCCTGATGTGTAGCCCAGCAAGGAAGATTTGTTAACCTGATGGGCACCATTGACCAACGGACCCTCCTATGTCTGAGGCTGCATTTGGAGGAAAAAAGAAAAATTGCACTACTTCAGTATGGGACACTGTCAGGAATGAACTAGTACCGGTTCCCATTTGTGCTGTTAACTTCAATAAACATTTTTTTGTTTTTTTACTTTATCTATTTTTCCTCTCTCTCTCTCTCTTTTTTTTCGTTTTTTAGATTTTAGGGAAAGGCGCCTAGTCTTTCGGTGTTTCTCGTTTGCGCGGCTGCGTTGGGGAGGCCGGGTTTCTCAGGTCTCGCTGGTTTGGCGCTGCAGAGACGACGCGGGCCCACCTCGAGCCCCGCCCCGAACGTGCCCGGCCCCGCCCCTCACGCTGCTTGCGGCCCGCGCCGCCGCAGTCGTGCAGCTGCGGAGCGCGCTCAGGGCTCTTGCCTCGCGGCGCCCGCCTTCTCTCCAGTTCTCTGTGCAGCTAGCCACGTGGACGGACTCCGGCGCGCCGTCCTCGCGTGGTTCCACCGGGGCGTGCAGCGCCTCCTGCGTCTCTTTGTACACCCCCACCTCAGCTCGGTTCCCATGGCGGCCCTGGTGTTGGAGGACGGGTCAGTGCTGCGGGGCCGGCCCTTCGGGGCCGCTGTGTCGACTGCCGGGGAAGTGGGTAAGCAAGCCCGGGCGGGCTGCCGACCGCATCCCCTCAGATGCCCTTCTACCCAACCCGCGGTGCCCAGGTCCCACCTGTACACTCCCTTATCCCCAGTCGGTGCCACGGCCCCGGCGCCTTTCATCCTTCACCACTAAGGCAGCCTCCACGAGGGTAAGCCCCGCATGGGCGGTGTTGTGAAGGGTGCCCTTGCTCGAGTCCAGCTCTGCCTCTTTCTGCAGTGTTTCAGACCGGCATGGTCGGCTACCCCGAGGCTCTCACCGACCCTTCCTACAAAGCACAGATCTTAGTGCTGACATATCCTCTGATCGGCAACTATGGCATCCCTCCAGATGAAGTGGATGAGTTCGGCCTCAGCAAGGTAGCCACGCCCAGTGCTTTCTCTACGTTCCTTTTCAAATCAGTAGTTGTTAACTATTGGTGAAGTGACGACATTGACACCCTGCTAGGCATCCTGAATAGAACAAAGATACCCGATGAAGCCGCAAATACTAAGACGACTGTACGTGGGGGTTGTTAAGTACCTGGAAAAGCACAGAGTGCAATATTTTGTGTGTAGTGAAGGCATGGATCCAGAAAAGTGGCAAAGGGTTTGGGGGAACAGTTGTCCAAATAGCTAGGAATTTAAAAGTAATGAAAAAAAAGCCTGCAGATAGGTTGTAGAGGGTGTGGAGGGCCTTGAAACCAAACCAATCTGGGCTTAATTTAAGGAACTAAGGAAGGATTTTTAGCAGTAGAGTCATATGAGGAGAGTTATGCTTTGGCATTACATAAAAAATTAGTAGGAGATTGGAAACTAGGGTCATGCCTTTCTGGGTGACAGTGGGTACTAGTTAACCTACAAAACCAGTGACATTATTATTCTGTAGACTCCTTACATTGCCTGTGCTCATTTTCTACTTTTCAATAGTGTTTTTATTCTAAATTATAAAATTGAGTCTCCTGCTAGAGTGAGATTTCCCTATTCTTTCTCCTTGGAATTTGGAAACTAAGTTGCCCTCTGAGAGTTCAAGTAAAAAAACCAACACATAGCAGTTAGGTAATAGTAGAAGTCACAATAGCCTAGATTTATTATTCCTCAAAACTTACTTTGCCCTGATTCTAGGCCTGCTGAGCCTTTGAGTCTCAATTTGTCTCTCCTGGGAAAAGGGAGCTCTGAATAAGAAATACTCCCACATTGTTATTCCTGAAAAGGATCCTTCTTCATTATAAACCTTTAAACACACTGCATTCTAGTTTATAATGCAGTATCTTGTGAATTTGGTTAACATATGTCAGTCATCAGCTTTATCAGCTCTGGGCACACCAACAAAATTGAGTTTATAAAACTGCAAAATTGAGACCCTGATAGGGTCAGTGGAAGTGAGGCCTCCTAAAACCATTAGCCAACACTGATGCTTTGTGGCACGTGTGCTGTAAATGCACTTGCACTTGTGCGGGTTACATCCATCTTTCTTTAAACCCTTCACCATTCAGTTGAATGTAATTTAAGTGTGCTATTCCCTCCCACAGAAACTTTGTTTAGTTATTAAATATTTATTGAGTAACAAAGTTGTATTATCCTTTTTAAATGATAATCCCAAATAAAGTGGGAAGAGAATATAATCATGTCTAGTATCGTAGCCTACAATTTATTACTGTTTTTATCACACTCTATGTAATTAACATTTATTTACAAGTTGTTAGTTTCTGACTCCCTAAGTTGGAAATTAACATCATGAAGATAGGAACCTCATCTTTTTTGTACTCTCTGCTTTTTCCCCAGCATCTACTAAAATGCTTATACCTAGTGAGCATTTAGTAAATGTTAACTGATATCATGTGGTCAGACACTTTACTCTCTTTGTGATAGACACAAACACATATTCACAATACAATGTAAATGGCAAGAAGATAAAGTGTTAGGTGAACTCTTAGAAGGAGGCATAAGCTATAGGGGGGAATGGGAGTTCTTTCACAGAAAAGAGGATTTGTGAACTCAATTTTGGGTAACGGGAAAGCTATTTGTCATTTTCATTCATCAGTCTGGCGTGCTGAGCCTGTCTGTATGTTCAGTATTTTCTGTAGGGCACAGCAAAGTTGGAAAAGGAACTCTCTGCAAAAGCATGAAGTACTAGGTATATTGAAGGAATGGCAGGTCAGCTAGTGTGGTCAAGTAGAAGATCCATGGCCAGACAGTGGGGGTAAATGCCTTAGGGAGATAGTTGGCTCCAAGCTCTTCACCTTCTCCTCTTTTCATCTGTAGTGGTTTGAATCCTCGGAGATCCATGTGGCAGGACTGGTGGTGGGAGAGTGTTGCCCCACACCCAGCCACTGGAGTGCCACCTGCACCCTGCATGAGTGGCTGCAGCAGCATGGCATTCCTGGCCTGCAAGGTATGGTGACAAACACTGGTGTGTCAGGACAGAGCACACTCTGCCTAGATGGAAAGAATCAGAAGGTTTCGGCAATCTTTCAGAACCAGGGTCTAAGGTGATAGAAAGTCAAAGGTTTAGATTGGGGTCTGGGGCTTGGGGAATAAACTGAGCTATCATTCAGATGGAAAATTTCCAGTATACAAAGGAAAGAACAGTATAATGAATTCCATAATCATCAACTCAAGACTAATCTTATTTCATCACCACTGTTACCACCTCTAGGTTATTTTGAAGCAAATCTCAAATACCATATAATTTTATCTATAGTAGTTTAGTATCTATAAGAAAGAAATTTTTAAAAAATGACCAGTGCTGTTATACTTTTTAAAAAATTAATTCCTTATATGCAGACAATTTTGAAAATTTCCTCAGTTTCCTAATTTCTTTTAATCATTTGTTTATTTGAATCTGGCTCTAAACAAAGTTCATATGACTTAAATGTAATCTATGGACCTTCTAACCCGTTTGATAAAACAGGTCATTTTTCGTTAGGAATATCCCATAGTCAACATTTTATTGGTTATATTTCTGTAGTGTAACTTAGCATGTCCTTTTTCCTTGTGGAATCACTTTTTTTTTTTTTTTTTTTTTTTTTGGTACTGGAGATTGAACTCAGGGGCACTCGACCACTGAGCCACATCCCCAGCCCCATTTTGTGTTTTATGTAGAGACAGAGTCTCACTGAGTTGCTTAGCGCCTCGCCATTGCTGAGGCTGGGTTTGAACTCGCAATTCTCCTGTCTCAGCCTCCCTAAGTGCTGGGATTACAGGCTTGAGCCACCGTGCCCGGCTGTGGAATCACTTTCTATAATTGGATTGATCTATAATCATGATTCAATTCAGATGTGATATTCTGGGCACAAATACTTCATGGTAGTGTCCTTTGATCAGGATTTTTTTTTAATATTTTGAATGTAAATGGACACAATACCTTTATTTTATTTATTTATTTTTATGTGGTGCTGAAGATTGAACTCAGTGCCTCATGTGCTAGGCAAACATCCTACCACTAAGCTACAACCCCAGCTCTAATCAGGATTTTGACTCCCATAAAAAGGCGATGTGTGACTTAGGGCTCTGGAATGAAAGTGCTCCTGGATGACTTAGTTGAGGGAGTGTGATCTCTGAGGCTGTGCTGCTTTGACAGGAGTGGACACTCGGGAGCTGACTAAGAAGTTGCGGGAACAAGGGTCTCTACTGGGGAAGTTGGTCCAGAATGGAACTGAGCCTTCAGCCCTGCCATTTCTGGACCCCAATGCCCGGCCCCTCGTGCCAGAGGTCTCCATTAAGGTACAAAGGGAGAGCAGAATTTTTTAAGTGGCCGTGTGTTAGTTGTTTTCTGCCTATAACTGGGGTAAACACTTGAGGGAGAATCAGAGGGCCTCAAAGGTAGGGGTTGGTGTGGGCATACCTTATGGCTGCTGATCATAGCTGCCAACTGTTTGTTGCTCTTTATTTCTTAGACTCCACAGATATTCAATGCAGGGGGTGCCCCTCGGATCCTAGCTTTGGACTGTGGCCTCAAGTATAATCAGATCCGATGTCTTTGCCAGCGTGGGGCTGAGGTCACTGTGGTTCCCTGGGACCATAAATTAGACAGCCAAGGTAAGTAGCTGGGGCCTGTCTAGGGCTTCAGAACTGGGAGTTTGGGTGGAAAATCAATCCGTCGGTCTAATTGCTAGAAGCCAGTATTAGTTGCAGTGAAAAAGATGAGGCACCAGGGCTTCTGTTCACATGGTAAGAGCTGTGTTTGTCTCTTCTGGTTGAAATCCTATGTTCAATGACATCTTTTCTGCCCACTGCAGAGTATGATGGTCTTTTCCTCAGTAATGGCCCTGGTGATCCTGCCTCCTATCCCAGTGTGGTAGCCACACTGAGCCGTGTCTTATCTGAGCCTAATCCCCGACCTGTGTTTGGGATCTGCCTGGGACACCAACTGTTGGCCTTAGCCATTGGGGCTAAGACCTACAAGATGAGGTGAGACTTGTGAGAAGAGAAAGGTGACAACACTTGTGACATGAGGAAAGAGTTGGGTACATCGGGACTGGAAGAGAGTCGGAGAGCATTAGTGTATGAACAAGAGTGGGGCAAGCAAGTAATGAGGGCCAGGAGAACTGGGTTTGGCACAGAAGAGGATGAGAGGGGCCTGTGACTTGACATGTTTCCACCTCCAGATATGGGAACCGAGGCCATAATCAACCCTGCTTGTTGGTGGGCTCTGGACGCTGCTTTCTGACATCCCAGAACCATGGGTTTGCTGTGGAAGCAGACTCCCTGCCAGTAGGCTGGGCTCCTCTCTTCACCAATGCCAATGATAGTTCTAACGAAGGCATTGTACATGACAACTTGCCATTCTTCAGGTGAGCCTGGATAATCTTGCCAGGGTAACTGACAAGATGTGTGGCTTTGAAGCCCTGGGATCTTTGAAGATGGGAAGGTAAAGCCCAACAATAGAACTGAGTTCCCTTTATTCACTACCCACCTCTGAGTCTGCTAATGGCATCCCAGTGACAAAGCATCCAATCTCTTCAATAGTGTCCAGTTTCACCCAGAGCACCAAGCTGGTCCTTCAGATATGGAACTACTTTTTGATATCTTTCTGGAAACTGTGAAAGAGGCTGCAGCTGGCAACCCTGGAGGCCAAACAGGTAAACCCCCTGAATAGAACTGGGTTGTAGGCATAAGGTGGACATGCCCCAGAAATTCTTATTTGGAGACACTTCTCTTAAGAACTCCAAAGC
>PVHX01010452.1:44621-70069 GCA_004024805.1 Geosciurus inauris
AAAAAAAAAAAAAAAAAAAGAACTCCAAAGCCATGAGTCCTAGGTTCTGGGCCATGAGATGCATGATTTGTTCTGAACTCTACTGAAAGTGAAGGGACTAAGCCAGATGGTCTTTGGGTGCCATTTAGCTCTGCCATTCCTTGTCTTTATTTGCTTCCACAGTTCGAGAGCGGCTGGCCAAGCACCTCTGTCCTGCTGGGCTTCCTGCCCCTGGCTCTGGTCTTCCACCACCACGAAAGGTTCTGATCCTAGGCTCAGGGGGCCTCTCCATTGGCCAAGCTGGGGAGTTTGACTATTCAGGCTCTCAGGTAAGTCACAGTCATCTGCACCCTTCTGTGTATGTGACCTACAAAAGTGGACAGAATCTTGGGGCTGGGGTTGTGGCTCAGTGGTAGAGTGCTTACCTAACATGCGTGAGGCACTGGGTTTGATCCTTAGCACCACATAAAGAAAATAAAAAATAAAGGTATTGTGTCTACCTACAACTAAAAAATAAATGTTAAAAAAAAAAGTAGGCAGATCTTAAGGACTGAAGTAGGAATGTTGATTGTAGGGAGGAGGTCTGAGGACATACAGAAAGAATGAGGTAGTGAAGAACAGAGGTCAGTTATTAGGGACTGAGATTATGGGGAAGGGAAGAAAAATAATAGAAATGCTGGCCAAAGACTGTTTCGAGTCTTACTCATGTAGTAGAAGCTGATGGGCCATTCCTGTCCTCTTAGGCAATCAAGGCCCTGAAGGAAGAGAACATCCAGACATTGCTGATCAACCCCAACATTGCCACAGTGCAGACCTCTCAGGGGCTGGCTGACAAGGTCTATTTCCTTCCCATAACTCCTCACTACGTAACGCAGGTATGATGGGGGTAAGGCTGGACTGAGGGAGGGACTCTTGGTGGATAGGGGGTTTTATGGTCACTCGGTTCCTAAGCTGCTTTGAGTCACTCCCTACCCTAAGGTCTGATGGCCTCTGACTCCTCTCTCCTGCCTCAGGTGATACGTAATGAACGGCCAGATGGTGTGTTACTGACTTTTGGGGGACAGACAGCCCTAAATTGTGGTGTGGAACTTACCAAGGCTGGGGTATTAGCTCGGTATGGGGTCCGGGTCCTGGGCACACCCGTGGAGACCATTGAGCTAACTGAGGATCGACGTGCCTTTGCAGCCAGGATGGCAGAGATTGGAGAGCATGTGGCCCCCAGCGAGGCAGCAAATTCTCTTGAACAGGTTTGAGGGCAGGTTGAGTAGTAGGGTGGTGTAATTTTCTTTATATCTTATTTTTTCTGGCTCTGGGCAACCTGTGGGAAGCAGAAAATAACCTGTGGGTTTGTCTCTTCCACTCATTACAGGCACAAGCAGCCGCTGAGCGACTGGGCTACCCTGTGCTAGTGCGTGCAGCCTTTGCCCTCGGGGGCCTAGGCTCCGGCTTTGCCTCCACCAAGGAGGAGCTGTCAGCTCTTGTGGCCCCTGCTTTTGCCCATACCAGCCAAGTGCTAGTAGACAAGTCCCTGAAGGGATGGAAGGAGATCGAGTATGAGGTGGTGAGAGACGCCTATGGCAACTGTGTGACGGTGAGTGATAGAGGAGGAGAGTTGGCTCAGGCAGTCTGAACTTTTGAAAGAGTAGAGACCAGGGCTAAGATCTCTGAGGGCTCTGTGTCCCTCAGATCCAGGTTAGACACAGCCCCAGAGATGTAGCCCCCTATCTCCTGATTCCCCTGGACAATGACATTTGTGGCATCCCCCTTCCCAGGTGTGTAATATGGAGAACTTAGACCCACTGGGCATCCACACTGGTGAGTCCATAGTGGTGGCTCCAAGCCAGACACTGAATGACAGAGAGTATCAGCTCCTGCGACAGACAGCTATCAAGGTGACCCAGCACCTAGGGATTGTTGGAGAGTGCAATGTACAGTATGCCTTGAATCCAGAGTCTGAACAGGTGAGGCTGAGGCCCCAGAGCTAACATTGTAGCTGTTATCTCCTTCTGTAATCTTTGGGCCTCACAGTTAAGAGGTTTTCTGGCCCTACAGACCCTGAGTGGGAACCAGGATGAACTTTGGTAGGTTGGGCCTCAGGGAAGGCCCTTTTGTTCTCTGTTTTTACGAAAAGGCAATTATTCTCCCCTTTTAGAGATCTAGGCAGGGATTTCCAGGCTGGGTACCCAGTGACCCTTTTTCTCTGTTCTCCTTCATTGCAGTATTACATCATTGAAGTGAACGCCAGGCTGTCTCGCAGCTCTGCTCTGGCCAGTAAGGCCACAGGCTATCCACTAGCCTATGTGGCAGCCAAGCTAGCTTTGGGCATCCCCCTGCCTGAACTCAGGTATGAGGTAATCTGAGTGTTAAGAGGGGGCCGGGAGGCCGGGCACGGTGGCACATACCTATAATCCCAGTGGCTCAGGAGACTGAGGTGGGAGGATCACAAGTTCAAAGCCAGCCTCAGCAACTTAACGAGGCCCTAAGCAACTCAGCAAGACCCTGTCTCTAAATAAAATATTTTTAAAAAGGGCTGGAGATGTGGCTCAATGTTAAGAGCGCCCCTGGGTTCAATCCCTGGTATCAAACATGGGTACAAGGACCTGAAGAAAATGTTCATGGGGCAAGGACTATGAAAAGGATGTTGATCTGGATGTGTGGGGACAGAACTATCTGGAAGCTCACCCTGTATGCTCCTCTCTGTCTCTTTGGCAACCCTACTTGCCCCCAGGAACTCTGTTACAGGGGGAACAGCAGCCTTTGAACCCAGCCTGGACTACTGTGTGGTGAAGATTCCTCGCTGGGACCTCAGCAAGTTCCTGCGAGTCAGCACAAAAATTGGGAGCTGCATGAAGAGCGTTGGTGAGAGTTATACCCTGGTCACCCCCACAAGGCCCACCAGGACCAAGAGTCTATAATGTTAGAGTTCCCTGGCTTGGCCTAAAAGTTTCCTGGTGCCTTTTTTAGCAGCAACTCAGAAACGTGGTTTCTGAGAACACATAGGGACACTTCAAACTAAGATAGTCCTCATCAGGAGCAGAGTCAAAGTCACCTGGAAACATCGGTTAGAAGGCAGACTCTGGGACAGTGTACAAGCAGCAGATTATCTCATCTCTCTTATTTAATAAATAAGAAAACTGAGGTGCCCCTGGGAGGAAAGTTTCTTGGCTGAGGGTCCACGGAGGAGTAATGGGCAGAACCAAGAGCTGAAAACTAGATCTGGTTCCTAGTTGCATGCCCTGTGTTCACTGCATTACCTGTTACCTTGAAGACCAGTTCATGAAACCACTGACAGCATTTCATCCTCATAGCATTTTACCCATGACCTCATCACTAGGTCGTTAATGCCAGCGGAATTTTACTTGCTATTAGTTTAAATACTTACATTTCAGGAGAACAATTAATGCTGGTTTCTTGTGAACCCTTCTAAATCTGAGTCAGCACAGTGGCAGCTATTCTTAGCCTATCTCCTACTCTGGTACTTTGTGTCTCAGTCACTAAATCTAAAATAATGTGAAGAGCAGATCAAGCCATGAGAGAGAAATCTCTATTGTAATAGGGAGCTTTATCAGTGAACATGAATGGGTGTAACAGCCATTCACCACCCAGTAGTGGAGTTTAGTTGCCTTAACTGTCCTCTGAAGTATTTCAACCAAGACAATTGTGTATATGTATTAGATCAAGTGCCACCAGCTCAGTAAATAAGAGCATTTTGTTGTGCTCCAGACTTCCACTAGCTCCAGACTTAGAGCACTAGTGGCCTTTAAAACAAGTAAGGGGGCTGGGATTGTGGCGCAGTGGTAGCGTACTCGCCTAGCACACGTGAGGCACTGGGTTCGATCCTCAGCACCACATAAAAACAAAGATATTCTGTCTACCTTCAACTAAAAAAATAAATAAATATTTAAAAAAAAAAAAAAAAACAAGTAAGTCTGAGCTCAGATATTATTTCAGAATTTTTAGAAATCCTACAAGTTTGCCAAGTTGTTCCTTCTGGAGATGAATTTCAGTTATGTGAAAATTATAATAAATATGGGAATGAAGCCATAATTAAATTATGGCTAAGAAAAATGGATTGAAAATAGGACAATCAAAGATTGATTCCTAGCTTAAATATATAAGTGTTTTACATCTATTCAAGTATTCTTGGAATGTGTTCTTTGGTAACTTTTTATAACATTTATTATATAAGTAAGATACATGAATTCTTGAAAAATGAAAAGATTTTTAACCAGATAAAAATAATCATCTGTGATCTTTTCATACAGAGTTGGATTAATTTGGATATATACATCCAAATTATATATGTGCATGTATGTATGTATATTTTATATTTATGTATTTTTATATATGTGTGTGTGTGTGTCTTTCTCCAAATTATATAATTTCAGAAATTTCCTAGGTATTCCTATATGAATGTGCAAAGTTTAACAAATTCTAAAATAAAAGGGTTTTTTTTTGGCACCAGGGACTGAACTCAGGGGCACTCAACCACTGAGCCACATCCCCAGCCCTATTTTGTGTTTTATGTAGAGACAGGGTCTCACTGAGTTGCTTCCTGTCTCAGCCTCCCAAAGTGCTGGGATTACAAGCGTGAGCCACTGCGCCCGGCTTCCAAAATAAAAGTTTTTTATAACCACAGTACAAAGGAATTAAAATCTTATTCTAGCCAGGCATAGTGACGCACGCCTATAATCCCAGCAGCTTGGGAGACTGAGAGGGGGATCACAAGTTCAAAGCCAGCCTCAGTAATTTAGTGAGGCCCTAAGCAACTCAGTCAACAGTGAGACCCTAACTCGAAATGAAATATAAAAAAGGGCCGAAGACACGACTCAGTGGTTAAGTAGCCCTGAGTTCAATCCCTAGTACCAAAAATCATAATAATTATATTCTACTTCATTTACACCATTGTCAGCATCTTAGTGTTTTAAAACATTTTTGCAGGGAGAAGGGTACTGGAATTGAACTAAGGGGCACTCAGCCACTCAATCATATCCCTAGCCCTATTTTGTATTTTATTTAGAGACAGGGTCTCACTGAGTTGCTTAGTGCCTCACTTCTGCTGAGGCTGGCTTTGAACTCATGGTCCTCCTGCCTCAGCCTCCCAAGCCACTGGAATTACAGGCATGTGCCACCGCAACTGACAGACTTTTTAAGAAACATAAATATTAGGATTATAAACCAGGTGCAGTCGCACATGCCTGTAATCCCAGTGGCTTGAAAGACTGAGGCAGGCGGATCACAAGTTTGAGGCCAACTTCAGCAGCTTAGCGAGATCCTGTCTCAAAAAAATGAAAAGGGCTGGGATGTAGCTCAGTGATAGATCACCCCTGAGCTCAGCCCTCAATAGTGAAAAGAAAAGAAAAAGTGATAAGAGGGCATGAACAGAACTTTATAGAAGAGGAAATCATAAGCAAAACTGGGGAGAAAAAGTTTCCTTTCACTAGTAAATAGAAATCTAGTTCAAATGAGATACTTTTTGCTTTAATGAGCAAAAACCAACTAAAATGATTATATCCACTTCTCAAAAGGTTAGTTAAAATCTATTTGTAAAGCACAAACTTTGATAAAGTAATTAGTATTTACCAAGGGCCATAAAATTTGTCTTACCTCTTACCCTTGCACTTCTGGAAATTTATTATAAGGAGCTCTAATTCAAAGCATCACAGCCTCATTTGTAACAATCAGCACTTAAAAGCTAAATGTCCTTCAGTAAGTTGGCAGTTCAATTATGGCAAATCATACAGAAATTAAACTGGTGTCTGTGAGCTCACACAGCAATGTATGAAAGTGTTTATGAGGAAAAAAGGATGGACATTGTACTATAATCATATATAAGACATACATATGAAAAAGTCCAAGAAGAAAAACTCTAGAATACTTGTTTAAAATGTAACTGTCTCTGGAGGGATTCAAATAGTAATGATGTCATCTTCCTGTTACCCAAACCTTTTAAAGGTCTAAAGGATGAGGCAGATTCCAGATGGTGTCATCACAGTATAAATAAAGCAAGCCAAATAACTGGACAGCCATCGGTGGTTCAGGCCAGTGGGATAAACTATCATGTTCCAGTATTCACATGCCCATTTTAGGCGTATCAATTCCATATTCACTCATAAGCACAAAGCTTGTCCACAAAAAATGGTAGTGAGAAAAGCTTAAGGTTTTGAGGTTCCTTAATAGTGAAACACCGTGAATCCCACTACCCTGGGACTTACCTTGACAACCTCCTAGAGGTTTAACTATACCATAACCATGCTGGACAGTGCCCTGCCCCCAAGCCCTCAGTTTTTTCATCTTGTTCCTCCAGGTGAAGTTATGGGCATTGGACGTTCATTTGAGGAGGCCTTCCAGAAGGCCCTGCGCATGGTGGATGAGAACTGTGTGGGCTTTGACCACACAGTAAAGCCGGTCAGTGATGTGGTAAGCAGCTTCCCTCCCCAGCATGGACCCTGCTTGTTATGTAAGGATGTATTATTAGACTTGTTTTTACAGGTGAGGTTATAGAAATTGCTTATGGCAGTGAGAGGCAGAGTCAGAATTTGTATCTAGGATTTTGCAGGTTCAGAGCCTATGCTGTGGTATTTAGCTTCTTTTTCCTAACACAGACACCCCAAGCACTCAGGCTTTCAGAGGTGTTGACGTGAGTGGGTTGGGAATTGGTTTTGATTAATTGATGGAAATGGGGTCTCGCTGTATTACCTAGGCTGGTCTCAAACTTTTGGGCTCAAATGATTCTCACTCTCACCCTCCTGAGAAGCTGAGGCAACAGGCATGCACCACCATGTCTGGCTGATTAGGAATATTTTTGTTTAACATTCTGACCTCTCCTACCTCTGCTCAGTCCCGTATCCATCTGTCTGTATTCTCCCCATCAGGAGCTGGAGACGCCAACCGATAAGCGGATCTTTGTGGTGGCTGCTGCTCTACGGGCTGGTTACTCAGTGGAGCGCCTGTATGAGCTCACGCGCATCGACCGCTGGTTTCTGCACCGAATGAAGCGGATTGTCACCCATGCCCAGCTGCTAGAACAACACCGTGGACAGCCTTTGCCCTCAGACCTGCTACACCAGGCCAAGTGCCTTGGCTTCTCCGACAAGCAGATTGCCCTTGCCGTCCTGAGGTCAGAGATGGTGATGAGGGACTTGGGCTGAGAAGTGTAGGCAGAGAGCCTTTGTACCAGGAATGGCCCTTGGGGAGCTTTGTAGGCAGTGTCTTCTTCCCTGGAATATTTTCCTCTTTGATCCCTGCCCTAGAAACTTAACCTCTGTCAGTCTGTATCCCACTCCCAGGGACTGAGTTTCTGACCTTTCTCCTTTAGCACAGAGTTGGCTGTTCGCAAGCTGCGTCAGGAACTAGGGATCTGCCCAGCAGTGAAACAGATTGATACAGTTGCAGCCGAATGGCCAGCCCAGACAAATTACCTGTACCTGACATACTGGGGCAAAACCCATGACCTCACCTTTCGAACACCTCATGTCCTGGTCCTGGGCTCTGGTGTCTACCGTATTGGCTCCAGTGTTGAATTTGACTGGTGTGCTGTAGGCTGTATCCAGCAGCTCCGAAAGGTTTGAGAGTTTGTGTTTCGTAATAGTTTCTTTGCTGTCTGCTCAATTTGGGCAGTTGCCTGTCATCCCCCACCTAAGCCTGATTCTTCCTGTTATTTGCTATACCTTACTTCTGTCAGAAAGCTTTGGGTTGGAGCCTTCTTAGTCCATTCTGTGTCCCATACAACACTTGAGTCTCCTCCCCAACCCTTTGCTTGCTTCCCCCCAACGCAGCTGTGCTGTACAACTGTTTCACAGGAAGCTGAGCTGGCTGACGCTCTCCAGTGGGGGCTTTGGCTTAGTTTCTCCATGCTCTTCCTGCCTCCTAATTGCTAAGTGCATTCCCCACCCTGTGGCAGATGGGGTATAAGACCATCATGGTGAACTACAACCCAGAGACAGTCAGCACCGACTATGACATGTGCGACCGACTCTACTTTGATGAGATCTCTTTCGAGGTGAGGGGAATGAGGGCTGCCTTACACCTGGGTGGCCAGGGTCAAGACTGACTGACTGACCGAATATTCTGTGGCACTTATGGGTGTGAAGGGAGCCATGAGCAAGAAGGCTCAGCTTCCTGACCCTTTTTATGGCCACTGCTCTGCAGGTGGTGATGGACATCTATGAGCTGGAGAACCCTGAAGGTGTGATACTGTCCATGGGTGGGCAGCTGCCCAACAACATGGCCATGGCTTTGCATCGGCAGCAGTGCCGGGTGCTGGGCACCTCCCCTGAAGCCATCGACTCGGCAGAGAACCGATTTAAGTTCTCCCGGCTCCTAGACACTATTGGTATCAGCCAGCCTCAGTGGAGGGAGCTCAGTGACCTAGAGGTGGGCTGGGGTAAGAGGGGCCTAGAGGCTGGATGGTGTTTGTAGGTGAATGTGACCAACCCTGCTAAATTCCCTGCCCCTCTTAGTCTGCTCACCAGTTCTGCCAGACCGTGGGGTACCCCTGTGTGGTGCGCCCTTCCTATGTGCTGAGTGGTGCTGCCATGAATGTAGCCTACACTGATGGGGACCTGGAACGCTTCCTGAGCAGCGCAGCAGCTGTCTCCAAGGAGCACCCTGTAGTCATCTCTAAGTTTATCCAGGAAGCCAAGGTGAGAAGCTGCGAAGAACTCTGGGGGCAGGCTAGGGGCCCTAAGGAGACTCCCCTCTCTGGTCCTGCAGAATCATAGGAACAGTGGGTTGGGAAGGATGGATCACATCTTGGGGCTATTAAAGAAAAGGAGCATTGCTGGGCACAGTGGAGCACACCTGTAATCCCAGCAGCTTGGGAGGCTCAGATAGGAGGATCACAAGTTCAAAGCCAGCATCAGCAACTTAGTGAGGCCTAAGCAACTTAGCAAGGCTCTGTCTCAAAATAAATATTAAAAAGGCTAGAGATGTGGCTCAGGTGTTAAGCGTCCCTAGGTTCAATCCCCAGTACCCAAAAAAAGGTGGGGGGAGCATCCTAGATAGAGGAAGGGCAAATCCTAGGATGGCTCTTGTCCTACATCACACTGCCTGTGTCCCCCACTAGGAGATTGATGTGGATGCTGTGGCCTGTGATGGTGTAGTGGAAGCTATTGCCATCTCTGAGCACGTGGAGAATGCAGGTGTACATTCAGGAGATGCCACATTGGTTACCCCGCCACAAGACATCACCACCAAAACCCTGGAACGGATCAAAGCCATTGTGCATGCTGTAGGCCAGGAGCTGCAGGTCACAGGACCCTTCAATCTGCAGCTCATTGCCAAGGTAATAAGGAAAAAGGAAGGGACTGAAGGGCTGTGCAGCTCCTCTGTGTTCTGTACCAGCTCTGTGATGCATCTACCCTCACCCAGCTAGACAGGAGAACTGCAGGGAAGAATTCAGTGCTGTCAGGGTTAGTGAGAATTATTCAGGTTTATTACTCACAGAAAGAAAAGGGGAAGAGTCAAGGTTCATACAGTGCCCTCAGTATGCCCAGCCTACGCAGGCCTGACCCAGTGCTTCTCTGTCCCAGGATGACCAGCTGAAAGTTATTGAATGCAACGTGCGAGTCTCACGATCTTTCCCCTTCGTCTCCAAGACACTAGGCGTTGACCTAGTAGCCTTGGCCACGCGGGTCATCATGGGGGAAAAGGTGGAACCTGTGGGGCTCATGACTGGCTCTGGAGTTGTGGGGGTAAAGGTAAGAAGGATTAAAACCCTTGGGCAGAGAGCTCAATCAGCAGATAAACTCACCTACTTAAGCCGTTGCCGGATTGTAGGATCATAGATGGTCTTTGTCCCTTGGGAGCGTATCCTCCAAGAATGGGAAGTAAAGGAAGTTGGGTCCAAAATTAGCTTTATTATGGAACAGTCTGATAAACCTACATTATCAAGGTGTAAACCAAATATGCAAGCTGCTTCCAAGGGGGGTAACCTGGGAAGGCTTGGAAGAAGGTGACATTTGAACTGAGTCTCAAGGATGGTGAGGATTTTTGACTCAGAGCTTATTGGGAAATATCCCAAGATCATTGAACAGGTAGAGCAGAAATAGTGAGGGAAGCTTTAGGGTGTGTGGAGCACAGCATCAGGTAAGGGAAGATAAGCACCACTGTGCAGGCACAGTAAGGAGCAGAAACTGTGTCTGCCCCTCCAGGGAACACCTCAGCCCTCTTTCATCCTGCTCCCTCAGGTGCCTCAGTTCTCCTTCTCACGCTTGGCTGGTGCCGACGTGGTCTTGGGTGTGGAGATGACCAGTACTGGGGAGGTGGCCGGCTTTGGGGAGAGCCGTTGTGAGGCCTACCTCAAGGCTATGCTAAGCACTGGCTTTAAGATCCCCAAGAAGAATATTCTGCTGACCATCGGCAGCTATAAGGTACCAGAATTACAGAGGGCCATCCCAGGAGGTGGGGCCCCTGATTGCCTGGGCCAGGGCTGACCTGGAAATGGAAGACAGAAACATTCCCACTTCATGCCTTTGCTTGGTTTCAGAACAAAAGTGAGCTGCTCCCAACTGTGCGGCTGCTGGAAAGCCTGGGCTATAGCCTCTACGCTAGCCTGGGCACAGCTGACTTCTACACAGAGCATGGTGTCAAGGTATAGCTCCTGCCACCACCTCACTGCCCTCCTGGGGCCCCAGGAGTATCTCTCCCTCTTCCTCTGCTTCTACGATCATGTCATGTTATTAACATGTTGTTCATGTATGACAAGTAGGATATACAGGAAAACAGAGGAAGAAGTCCTTTACAGTTTCTTGCACTGTTAATATTCTGGCATTTTTCCTTGCCAAGGCTTGCCTATGTATTTGCCCATGAACTCATATTGTTCATGATCCATGGTAACCTGTCTCATTTTATGTACCTTTCCTGTCAAGAAATATGCTTTGCCAATAGCAAATAGAGAGAGCCCTGATCTTCACCCATGGGTCCTTAATCTCCTCAGTATGAACTCCTCCTAGGTCAGCTCCCTTAGTTTCAGTCTGGCCTTCCTGACCACTGCCAGGTTCAGGTAGGCCCTGACCTTAGCTCTGGGCCTGCAGGTGACAGCTGTGGACTGGCACTTTGAAGAGGCTGTGGATGGCGAATGCCCACCACAACGGAGCATCCTGGAGCAGCTGGCTGAGAATCATTTTGAGCTAGTGATTAATCTGTCCATGCGTGGAGCTGGGGGCCGGCGTCTCTCTTCCTTTGTTACCAAGGGCTACCGTACCCGGCGTCTGGCTGCTGATTTCTCTGTGCCTCTCATCATCGACATCAAGTGCACCAAACTCTTTGTGGAGGTAGCTGAGATGGGGTGCTGGGAGGGAGCCTGCTCCCCTTTTGCATGATGTAGGGAGGGAGTAATGAGTACATCCTCAGGACTGGGAAGTCAGTGTGAAACAGCACTACTCTGAGAAAGCTTCGTGGCTACAGAGGGAGGAGCCTGGGTTTTAGGAAAGCCTAATCCCTACTCCCAGATCCCCCTTCCCTTAAATCAATGCTAATCATGCCTCCCACTTGCAGGCCTTAGGCCAGATTGGGCCAGCCCCACCTCTAAAAGTACACGTTGATTGTATGACCTCCCAGAAGCTTGTGCGACTACCTGGTAAGTACGTCTCTTGGGACACTGGTAGTAGCTGGCACAAAGCCCCTTGGGTCTAAAGGTGGCTGTGGGCCCACTCTGCCCTGGATTGCACAGTGAAGGCCCCAGAATCTGTCTCATTCTGAGCTCTTCAGTCCTTAAACCACGATGCCCTGGACTGAGGAACTTATATCATTTGCTCTTTTTTTTTTTTTTTTTTTTAATTTTTTTTTTTTTTAGTTGTAGATAGATACAATGTCCCTATTTTTTATTGCTTTGTATGTGGTGCTGAGGATCAAACCCAGGGCCTCACGCATGCGAGGCAAGCGCTCTACCGCTGAGCTACAATCCCAGCCCCTATATCATTTGCTCTTAATTTTCCCACTTTGTCAACTCATTTGTGTCCTTCCTCTTTTTGAATTTCCCTCTACTCTTGCTGTCCTTGTCCTCTTGTTCTCCCAGGGTTGATTGATGTTCACGTGCACCTGCGGGAACCAGGTGGGACACATAAGGAGGATTTTGCCTCCGGTACAGCTGCTGCCCTGGCTGGTGGTGTCACCATGGTGTGTGCCATGCCTAATACCCGGCCCCCCATTGTTGATGCCCCTGCTCTGGCCCTGGCCCAGAAGGTGAGCCACTGTGCCCTGCTTCCCTGAGCCCTTTACTCTCTGCTCTCCCTGTGGGGCCAGGTGCTGATGCTAGGCTGGCCTATGGGCATGGGTGCCAGTAGCTTTCCTCTCATGTGAATCTCCTGCAGCTGGCAGAAGCTGGTGCCCGCTGTGACTTTGCCCTTTTCCTTGGAGCCTCGTCTGAAAATGCAGGGACCCTGGGTACTGTGGCTGGGTCTGCAGCAGGGCTGAAGCTTTACCTCAATGAGACTTTCTCTGAGCTGCGGCTGGACAGTGTCGCCCAGTGGATGGAGGTAGGGAGTGCACCTGTGGCAGAAGGCCACCAAATGGTATCTCTGGCTTGAGAACCCCACCTACATGGGCTGCCAGCAGAGAGGATTCTGGCAGCTCTTGAGAGCCCTAGGCTCTGATAAGCAGAGGATCAAAGGCTCTGCACTGTCCCTTATCAGTTCTTTCTGCCCTCAGCACTTTGAGACCTGGCCATCCCACCTCCCCATTGTGGCTCATGCAGAGCGGCAGAGTGTTGCTGCCATCCTCATGGTGGCTCAGCTGACCCAGCGCTCAGTGCACATATGTCACGTGGCACGGAAGGAGGAGGTGAGAGTGCACCAGAGGTCCTGGTTCCCTGTTGCTTTCCCAGTAATGCTAAAGGTCAGGGTAGTCCTTGCGGGCAGAAGAGCCTTGGGAGGAGAGCCTTGACCCAGCACCCTTGGCACAATTAGCCCAAAATGCTCTGAGGAGGGATGCTGGCCACGGGAATTTTGGAGGACAGGCTAAAGGGGGATCTCCTCCTGATCTCTCTCTAGATCCTGTTGATTAAAGCCGCAAAAGCACAAGGGCTGCCAGTTACCTGTGAGGTGGCACCCCACCACCTGTTCCTAAGCCGCGATGACCTGGAGCGCCTGGGGCCTGGGAAGGGGGAAGTCCGGCCCGAGCTTGGCTCTCGCCAGGACATGGAGGCCTTGTGGGAGAACATGGCTGTCATTGATTGTTTTGCTTCAGATCACGGTGAGAAGGCCCAGCCTGCTCCTCTTTTGCCCAGCAGGGCTGTGTCCCAACTCAAGCTGTGGGGCAGCCCTAGCAAGAAAATGGAAGGAGGCGGGACTCTGGGCTCCATAAGGACAGTCTCTTGATCTGTGTAGGCCCCAGTGCCTAATTTACTGCCTGGTCCATGGCAGGTGCTTGACAAATACTGACTGAAAGAATAAGCACAGGGGTCTATTGAAAATGAGAGAATACACGGGCAAAGGTGTGGAAGGGCAGCGTTCCCACTTCCCTGGGCTTCAGTTCCCAGAAAAAAAGAACACTGGGATTAATACAACAAGACTGCTGGAAACATAGCCCTCAGATGTGAATCCCCAGGTGTGGAGGTGACTCCCTGCCTCCTTAGAAGGTAACGTCTTTCTTTCTCTAGCCCCCCATACCCTGGAGGAGAAATGTGGGCCCCAGCCTCCTCCTGGCTTCCCTGGGCTAGAGACCATGCTGCCACTGCTGCTGACAGCCGTGAGTGAGGGCCGCCTCAGTCTAGATGATCTGCTACAGCGATTGCACCACAATCCTCGGCGGATCTTCCACCTGCCCCAACAGGAAGACACCTATGTGGAGGTGTGCAGGGGAGGGCCCCAAGCCAGTGGAGGACTCTCCAGCCCTTGGTCTGTTCTCTGGTGTGACCTTTCCCTCTTATAATCACATCCTCTGGGCAGGTGGATCTGGAGCACGAGTGGACAATTCCCAGCCACATGCCCTTCTCCAAGGCCCGCTGGACACCCTTTGAAGGGCAGAAAGTGAAGGGCACCATCCGCCGCGTGGTCTTGCGAGGGGAGGTTGCTTATATTGATGGGCAGGTGCGTGTGTGGCCTCTGCCTGATCTCAGTAGTGATCTCTGTAGTTTCATTTTCTTCCCTGTGCAGCATATCTACACTGTCCCACTGCCCCCTGCGGCTGACCCTGCATGTTTGCTACTTACTGAGGTCCACCTTTAGGAGCCCAGTTGTGGTGTTCTGTGCTCCTTCGTCGTGTGCCACCCCTTCATTCTCTCTGCAGGTGCTGGTGCCCCCAGGCTATGGACAGGATGTGAGGAAGTGGCCTCAAGGGGCTGTCCCTCAACCCCCACCCTCTGCCCCTGCCACCAGTGAGATGACCACGGTACCACACTGCTCCCGGGCTGAGGCTGGTGGTGTGCCCCAGAGTAGGATCAGTAATTTGAACATTTTCATTGGCGGTTCAGGGGGTAGAGGGCTCTACACTTGACCACTAAAATCCCCCTACCTCTCTCTCTGCCTCCTGCGAAACAATGTTGACTGTTTAAGAGGCTGCCTGTGAGTGTCACAAGCCCCCCTGCTCATCCAGCCAGGGTTTGTCTGGAACCCCTGTGGGGTCAGCACACACCTCTAAGAAGCCAGTTTGTCACCTGTTGATAAGACACCAGAAGGATAGGGCCAAAGGGAGATAGCATGGAGAAAAATGTGCACACGCAAGGAACAGCTCTTCCTGTGGGACTGTAAATTGGGGTTAAATCCATTACCTTTCAAAACACTGGGCCCATGTCACCACTCCAGACACCTGAAAGGCCACGCCGAGGCATCCCAGGGCTTCCTGATGGTCGCTTCCATCTGCCACCTCGAATCCACCGAGCCTCCGACCCTGGTCTGCCAGGTAAGAGAGGGCTTCCTGTGGCACAGGAGAAGGGCTACTCGGACTAAGCTGTGTGGGGACAGGCTTCTCCTGTGTTCAGCACCCACAATCGGGACTCAGTTCCCAGGAACTGGTTCAGGCCCCTCCCAGCATTTACCTTCGCCTGTCCTCCTCTCCATCCTTTTGCCCTAGCTGGTTCTCATTTGCCTAATAAATCGCCGCAGCGTCAGGTAAACATCCCACAGTTGCTTCTCACAGCCCTTTTTTTTGTTGTTGTGGGCAGCTGTGTTCCTGCGCCCGGGAGCTGGGATCCCACAGGGCAGCAGAGTATGGGGTAAATCCTGGTTGCTGATTGGTGTGAGCCTGGCCATTCCTCTGCCTAGGATCCCCGTGCCAACTGGGAAGGCCCTGGGAGGGCACCGCTGTTCCCACACAGCAGAACCCCACTGGGAGCCCTATGTCCATCCCCAGAGCTGCTGCACCCTTCTGGCCCTCCCCTAACCTGCTGTAGCTACTGTCGTGTGAGGTGATTTAACACAGGTGCTGTGAGGAAAAGTTCCTGGGAAAACCAGGGCTCTCCAGACCACAGCTAAAAATTGGCATCTGCCCTGTTGCCCTCTTTACAGCTGAGGAGCCAAAGGAGAAGTCCTCTCGGAAGACAGCTGAGCCAGGTAAAACTCCAGTCTGGACACACACTCACTTTGGGGACACTCCAGTCTGGCCTGGGTAGGGGGAACCCTCTGACCAGCTTCTTCTGCCCCATCCCTCACTGCAGAGCTGATGGGAACCCCTGATGGCACCTGCTACCCTCCACCACCAGTACCTAGACAGGCGTCACCCCAGAACCTGGGGACCCCTGGCCTGCTGCACCCCCAGACCTCACCCCTGCTGCACTCATTAGTGGGCCAACATATCCTGTCTGTCAAGCAATTCACCAAGGATCAGGTGCCTGGGGGAGGGAGGGCAGGGACACCTAGAGCTTTGAGGATTTGGAAAGTTGGGGCCAGGACCTCCAGGGGCAGCTCATTGCCTTTCCCTCTGACTTGGGGTTTTCCTTAGATGTCTCATCTATTCAATGTGGCGCACACCCTGCATATGATGGTACAGAAAGAACGCAGCCTCGACATCCTCAAGGTCAGGGTCAGGGCTGTGGGCTGAGGGTCCCCGCCATTACCTGCCTTTGGCCCCCGTTGGGGATGGGGGTGTGCAGTGGTCAGAGGGGTCTTCCTGTCACTGCTATCAGGTCCTTTTGCGTGCCTCCAATCCCTGTGCTGTCAACAGCCCGGTCCTGCTGCTCTAGGCCTGATCTCAAGGTTTTCTCCCACAGCAGTAGTTAGTTGACAGGGGAACCTGAGCACCAGAGCTTCGGACCACACTTGGGGTCTTCTGGTCTGTACCAAGTAGTCATGGGAGAAAGCTGTGGCCCTCCTCTGCTGAGTCACTCACACTCAGTGATGCTTTTGGAGGCAGTGTTTAGTTCAAAGTCACACTAGTACTAGAAATGTCAAGGCTCTGACAGGTCACAGGGAAGGTTTGGGTGGAGAAGGATCTCCCTGATATAAACTGGGGGGGGTGAGCTCTGTCCTGTGTGCTCCCCAAGATGAACGTGCACACATGCTTTTCTCTCATCCTCTCCCCAGGGGAAGGTCATGGCCTCCATGTTCTATGAAGTAAGCACACGGACCAGCAGCTCCTTTGCAGCAGCCATGGCCCGACTCGGGGGCGCTGTGCTCAGCTTCTCAGAAGCCACATCCTCCGTCCAGAAGGGCGAATCCCTGGCCGACTCGGTGCAGACTATGAGTTGTTATGCTGATGTCGTTGTGCTTCGGCACCCCCAGCCTGGAGCAGTGGAGGTGAGGCCGGCCTGTGTACTGAGATGGGCTGATTAGGCTGAACTGAAGGGACACGGAGTCCCTCCTGCCCATGTTTCAAGTCTTATTTGGGCCAGATGGCTGAGGGGACCAGGAAACGAGGACTGAATTGGGGAGGGGCCTCTGAGTTGCAGAAGGCAAGATTCTTCTTCCTTGTTCCATTTTTACAGCTGGCAGCCAAGCACTGCCGGAGGCCAGTGATCAACGCTGGAGATGGGGTTGGAGAGCATCCCACCCAGGCCCTGCTGGATATCTTCACCATCCGAGAGGAGCTAGGGACGGTCAATGGCATGACGGTGAGGGTGGTGGCAGGGGTTGGAGCCCTGCCAGGAGAGGTTCTGGAGAGAGGAGCAGTGGTTTCTTCAGTCCAGGCCGTACCATACCCTGGAGGCCTAGGTCTTGGTCCTGAGACCATAGGCTTTGAGATAGTGGCAGTGATCCTCAATCCGAGTCCCTCTGGTGATGGGGTTCCTCTTCTAGATCACCATGGTGGGTGACCTGAAGCATGGACGCACAGTGCATTCCCTGGCCTGCCTGCTCACTCAGTACCGTGTCAGCCTGCGCTACGTGGCACCTCCCAGCCTGCGTATGCCATCCAATGTGTGGGATTTTGTGGCCTCCCGTGGCACCAAGCAGGTGAGACCCTCACAGCCCAGTGAGGCTTAGGGACCTACGTTAAGCAATCATAGCCAGCACTGCATTCCTCATGGCTCTGCCTTCCCCTCTAGGAGGAGTTTGAGAGCATTGAAGAGGCACTGCCTGACACTGACGTGCTCTACATGACTCGGATCCAGAAGGAGCGATTTGGCTCTACCCACGAGTATGAAGCTGTGAGTGCCGGGCTTGAGGAAGAAATAGGGCTGGGGCAGGGCCAGTAAGCTCTGGGTCCCTCAGTTACCATAGCTGCATGTGGATATGGAAGGGACACTAGAGGAGCCCAAATTGTGTCCTCTGTAGCCACCCCTACCCTGAATGCTAACAGGGACCCCTTCTGCCTTGCAGTGCTTTGGCCAGTTCATCCTCACTCCCCACATCATGACTCGGGCCAAGAAGAAGATGGTGGTGATGCACCCAATGCCCCGTGTCAATGAGATAAGGTGATGTGGCATCAAGATTGGAGGCTAGCTACCTGGGGTTGGCTGAGGAAGGGGCCCTAGTCCTGAACAGGCCATCTGTGAGCTGCATAGTAACTCTTCCCCTTCTCTTGCAGCATGGAGGTGGACTCGGACCCCCGAGCAGCCTACTTCCGCCAGGCTGAGAATGGCATGTACATCCGCATGGCTCTACTAGCCACTGTGCTGGGCCGTTTCTAGGCCCCGGTTTCCGTGGCTTCTACTCTCCAGGCCCAGCTGCTGGGCAAGGAATCCCAGTGCCCCCCACGGGGGCAGCACACTTAGCAAACACGTAGCTCACATGCACATATGCACACAGGCGGGTACAAACTTCAGGCTCTAGACTGGAGCTCTCCGGCACGGGGTGCAGCCTCAGATACTGGGGGCCCTATCTGCCCCATCTCCGTTCTTGCACCTCATGTCTGTACAATTACTTTTCTACTGACTAATAAAAAGCCAAGCTGCTTCAGTTCCTGCTTCTTCATGAGTATCACAGGCTTCAGCAGAGAATGCCAGTGTGGTAGGATGAGAAACCCACTGGGCAGGGCTCTTGCTTGGCCTTCCCAGAGCCATGGTTCTGAAGGACTCCAGGCTGGCACATGCCGTTCTGTTGGTGTTCTCTGAGTCGAGAGTTTCACTGACCCCAGAACTCACCTGGGAACTCTGGCTCATGTCCAGCCCGCTCTCAGTTGAGTTGCACACCAAGTCCCTGACAAACAGCTATGCCATCTTCCTGGATGCTGGGTGAACACAGCTCACCATAAAAGTAAGGCTGTACATTGGGGCTGGACTAATGAGGTTCATTATCTTTCAGGCCCTTACTCTTCCCTCCTGTTTTTGATTAGTCCTCTCCTTCCGTGGCTGAGGCACCATTTCATCCTTAAAACCTCACCCTGAAGTTCTCTCACTGTTAGAAATGCCCCTCCTTCCATCCCTAAGAGCCTCTGTCTGATGTTGGATAGAAGGGCGAACCTTGGAGGCCTGAGGAGCATTTGGCTGGAGACTAGGCCTAGAGTAGGGCACCAAGGTGAAGTAGCCCATGTATCTGCAGGTAGTCTTTATGTGGAACAGCCATTACATTCCATGCAATTTAGTAGCATTAGAGTCTCATTTTTCGTTGCAACAGACTTTAACTTGGCTTGCTGTGGGCACAAGGCACCATGCACAGTGGGAATACAAGGTAAACAGTTCACACCCTCAATTTTTAGCCTCTTGTTGAGGCACTCCATGAATCTATAGGTTGACCTGCCTCACCTTGGCACATGTTGGTCCAAACTGTTCCAGGCTCTTAGGAAGAGCCTGCTTCACCCAGAGCTATTAGCATGTTACAGAGATGGGAAAAGGGAAGAACTTTGTTTTTTGAAAACAGTATAAGCAGGAACTTTATACATAGTCTATTTAACCTCATACCAGCCTTTCCACCATTTTTCAGATGCGGACATCAGCTTAGAGAAATTGGTGGGTAGCTTCTTAGACTACTGACCAGAAGACTGCCTGACTTCAAACCCACCTTTCTATTGAAAATGAAGTTTTCTGGCTTTAATGGCATCTACACACAATAGTTTTCAAAGATCAGTATGGATAGGAGGCAAAAGCCCATTGGAGTTATGGGTGGAACTGGTTCCTGAGGAGGAAGAGGTTCTGATGGCCAAGAGGGCAAAGAAGCAAGCATCATATGTACAATACAGCTTGACAAAAGAATGCAAATTGCCATACAGTGAGGAGATGCACCACACGCAGCAGAGGATTCCTGCTGTGTGATGCTTGGAAGGGTTGAGAGTCTTAACAGCAAACATGAGATTTGGATATTGATTCCAACAGAAATCAGAATTCATAACCTGGATGCTGTTAGAATAAGGCTAGATATGATGCTGTGTCCTCTGGAGAGCAGGAATCTCCAGTTCTGCTAATGTGAACCCTTCTCAGTCTCCAAACCCTGTTCCTGTCCAGTTCTCCTTCAGGTAACTGGGGGCCCTGAGTTAGAGAATAGTGTCACATAGAACTTTTCTCCTTTCCAGAGCTTCAGTCTCCTACTTAAACTATTCTCACAAGTCAGATTATTTTCCCAATCTGTCACGCAGATCTCTGCAGAACTTTCAGCAGTGTCTGCTGCCAGGCAGCATGCACATTCTCTTCAGTTGCTAAGTGGTGGGAGGTGTTCCTGCCCTGCTCCTTTCTTGAGCTTTCCTAATCATAATACAGCTCTAAGTTGAGTAAACTTTCCCCTACAACCAGAAGTCAGATCTTAATACATTGGGAAAGAAGGATGAAAGAAGCTATTAGCAAAAAACAGCCCTTTAATAATAAAACAAAATACTCGTGTCTGAGCTTGTTCCACATCCACTGAGAACCAGCCCCATGTGTTCCATGTGATTGTCATTAACCGTGGGCATTAGTTTCCTGTTCGCCTTTCCTCCCAAGATGCTCAATACTGAAGAGATGTGGTGTATTTTTTTTGAAAACAGTTAACAGTTCTAATTATGTGTCAAGCAATATTCTAAGCACCTTACAAATATTAACATTCCTTTCAACACGTTTGCATGAACCCTGTAAATCTGCCCCTACCCTCCTGAATAAAATCCAACCTAATATTTGTTACCACTGCAAAGTAATCCCCTCTCCCAACTCTTAACTGCAATCCTAGGGAAGGAACAAATCTCAAAATAGTTGGTCCAGTTAAAGCTTTGCCCCCTATGTCCTATTCCTGACTGATCAGGAATACCTGATCAGGGTAGAGTTGGAAGTTCTCAGTATAAAACTGATAGATGTCTAATTCTGGAGCAGTATCCCAGGCAGTGTGGGGAGATGCTGGTAGAGGTGTAGAGCAAGGAATGAAGGCCAGGATGAAATGCGTGCTCAGGGAAGATTGGCAGCAACACCTGAGAGGGGGACGCAGGGAGGCTGATCAAGAAGTTGTGCAGTAAACACAGATGGTAGGTGAAGAGGGTCTGGGTTGAGACAGGAATGAATGTCATGAAAAACTAAGGGAAGAAATGACTCCATGGTGTGAGGCCTTGAGGCTGAGAACTGTTCTATTTTTCATTACCATTAAAAAGTACCTGAAGTTGGGTAGCTTCATAAAGGAAGTTTATGTAAGCTCTCAGTTCTGGAGGTTCAAGGGATCGAGGGGCCAGCAAAGCTCCAACGAGGCACAGGGCATCACATGGCAAAAGACATGTATTAAAATCACAGGGGTCTATTCTGATGACTGTGATTCTAATCATCTCCCAAAGGCCTCACCTTGAACGCCGTAGTCATACCACACAGTGGAAATTGATTAAATTTCAACAGGTGACTCAAGGACAGACCATATCCAAACCATGCCATGCAAGGATTGATGAAGACAGACAGCCCGTGTGGGGTAGGGGAGGATGGATTCTGTTTAACTGTGATACTTCTCAGTGGCTGGGGAGTTGGAACCTGGTGTGCCAGAGATAAATATGTGGCCTTTATATTATATATAAGTGCCAGAAGAATAGACACTTTGCTCACTAGTGTATCCCCAGCAGCTAGAGCAATGTTGAGCACACAGCAGGTGCTCAAACATTTGCCAAATATTTTGCATCTTGATCAGCCCATTGAGAGGATGGGGGCAAGGAGAAATGATCAGAGGGCTAAAGTCTGATTTTCAGAAATGTGAAGGAGCTCTCAGCAATGACTTGGTGAAGGAATGAATTTCAGAAATGTGAAGACCTCCAGGAGGCCCCAAATTCAGATGTGAGGTGTGGGGAAGAGGTAGGAACAGATCCTGTAGCAGGTCAAAGAGATCAAAGGCTGAGGCAAGGACACTCAGCAGTCATCAGTCCAATGCTTGTGGTGGGAAAGTGGCTGCCAGGTCTCATGAGGGCTTGGTTACTGAGCAACTGGTTTACAAGCTAAAATCATTTGCTGAGAGACAAGGAAAAAAGAGGTGTTGGGACTGGGACCTGAATGAGCCTAGAAAAGGCTGGAAAGCTATGATGAGTCCACAGGAGATTCAAGAGTTGTCAGGCAGGCAGGGCTCAGGAGGAATGGAGGCCTTACATATTTGTGGTGGCAGTGTTCAAGGGAAGGCATGTCACCCACCATGGAGGATCTTAGAAATACAAAGTATTGCCTCCTTGAGGGCACCAGCATAGTTACTATCACATTTCTGCAAATGCACTCAGGGAAGTCAGTGGCTTGTTGGCCCTTTGGTGGTTGCTGAGAACAAAGAAGACACTTGTGGCTTTGTATTGACTTGGCATCTGGGGAGCCATTAGCTCCATGTCCATCTGTTCACCATCCCTCCATCCATTCATTCCTTCACCAACAGTCATTGCTGAGAGTCTGCTAGGCTGGGGGCTGAGGAGGCAAGCCCGAGGCCAGCCTGACTTCCTTAAAGGAGATGCCACTTGCAGGGCAGTTTCCCCACCAGCACTGTAACTGTGCCTCCCAGAAGTCCTATGTGGCTCAGTTCTGGTCAGCTGGTGAGTGGGATGAGAGGAAGCAGGGGCTATCTCTAGGTAGACTTCATGGTCAGGGAAAAGCAAGCCTGTTGCCACAGTCTGAAAACTTTATTTGGTAAGTTATGCTATCCTTTTTTTTGTACTGGGGATTGAACTCAGGGGTACTCGACCACTGAGCCACATCCCCAGCCCTATTTGTGTTTTATGTAGAGACAGGGTCTCACTGAGTTGCTTAGCGCCTCGCCCTTGCTGAGACTGGCTTTGAACTCGCAATTCTCCTGTCTCAGCCTCCCAAAGTGCTGGGATTACAGGTGAGCCACCGCGCCCAGCTTGTGCTATCCCTTTTATTTTTCAGTTTTGATTCCCTTTTGTTTCTCCCCAGGCTTTTGGCTACAATGACAGACCATCCTTGGGTCAAAAGGAACAAGAGACTGGGATCAGATGTTAGGGCTATTTGGATCCTGCCTGCTTAGTGCACTTCCCCAAATGGGTCTGTTCCCAGTCCTCCAAAGCTATAGCCAGAGTACAGGTGAGCAGTGCTGGGGCAGCGTGCAGGAAATGGTGGCAAAAGCAGAGACGGGCTGGGTGGGGGTTTGAAGGAGAAGATACAGGTCCTGGCAATTGGGCCCCTCCTTCCTACCCACTCTCCCCATACACTTTTTCTCATCAGTTCTGGCAACAGGTCCACTGTCTGTGGGATCAGCTGTCTGTGGGATCAGCTGCATTTGGGACCTCAGACTTTGCCCTACTGGGGCCAGGAACTGCCCAGCACCAGTTGGAAGGTACTGACCGGGTACTGATGGGACAGTCTTGGGGCACAGGACAATGAGGTCCTGGGAACTCCCTGAGTTTGAGGGAAGGGAGGTTGGAAAGTTGGGGGGTGAAAAGTCCTTCAATAATGAAAGAAATGTTCCACAGAGGTGGGAGAATCTGCCAGGAAGAAGGTAGGGAACCTTCCCATCCTTCCCATCTGACTGTGGTCTGATTCCCTCCAGACTTCTGGCTGCCTCTGCTCCTATGGGCCTCAGGGGAGGGGCTGGGGCGCTGCTCCCACTGACAGTTTGGGTCTGGACACCAGGGTGGGCTACAAGGCCTCCTTTAGATTTGTTAGCACTGAAGTCCTTAAAGGGGCTGGAGGTGGAGGTCACTTTACCAGTCACCCTGGGCTTCCAAAGAGCAGGCTGCTCCCTGCCCTCCTAAGTCTTTGGCGTGCATGTCTTAGACACGGTAAGGCCTTCCCTGGGCTCCCCAGTGAGCTGTCCAGCGAGGAGAGCAGAGCCTGTCCCTTCACCAGCTGGATGGCCTCTGCAGCTTCTCAGATCCACGATCTCCCCTCTGGCTGTTCCATCTGGCCCCTTGGTCTCCAGTCTCTCTTGAAGAGTCTCCCAACTGTGCTTTCAGTGTGACAAACCCAGCTGTCTCCCTCCTCTCCATCTCATTCCTGTTCAGCTCTCTTTTCCCCATTCTCTGTCTTCAGGCCAGCCCTTGATTCCCTGGTTACTCAGCTGTGTAAAGAGCTGCCAGGGCTGATGGATGGGTAGCCCCCTGCCTTTTTCTCCCTCTGGCCTCCTCTCAGCCAGCCCCTCCCCTCACCTCTCCCTCCACCTCCTATAGTATATTATTTTATCACCATGGAAGGGCATCCAGAGGAAGGGACTTCTAGATAAGCAAGTGGAGGAGGTGGGTTGGGGGTGATGAGGAGAGGTGGAGCAGTCCCCACAGATAAGGATTCCTCCCAAGGGAGGGAGTGCAGTGAATAAAGGAGGTCCTTTATTCCTGGTCCTCCCGTCCTTCCCTGTCCCTGACTGATATGCCTAAAGGGCAGGGAGAGCAGGGCGTGGTGGGCATGCCTGTAATCCCAGCACTTAGGGAGGCTGAGACAGGAGAATCAGGAGTTCAAAGCCAGCCTCAGCAAGGGCGAGGCGCTAAGCAGCTCAGTGAGACCCAGTCTCTACATAAAACACCCAAAAAAATAGGGCTGGGGGTGTGGTTTAGTGGCGGAGTGCCCCTGAGTTCAATCTCCAGTACCGAAAAATAAAAATAAAAAAATAAAAATAGAGGTCAGGGAGGCAGAATGGCAAGGAAAAAGGACTGGGGACTTTTAGCAGCCAGAACAAAGTTTGAATCTCAATTCTGACCCTGTTTAGGTACGGGAAGCCTCAGTTTATCCATCTGTAAAGTGTAAATACTACCACCTACTCACAGCGCCCTGCACAAGTGTAAACTCAGTATGTCTGGCTTGGTTCTTGTCTCTGCCATCACCTTGTTCCCCTGAAATTTCTCCCCTCATCTTGGATTCTAACCCAAAGCTAACCTTTACACTAGGCACATTCACATCTACAGTATCAGGAAATCTTTATCTTACCATCAGGAAAGGGGAAATGCAGACAGGTTAATTATGTCAAGAATTAACAGCAGGCAATGTCAGAAGGAGGAACCTAGTCCCAAAGCCCCAGGACTGGGTGTGCCTTCATACAGGTGGCTGGGAAGCTGAGGAAAGGTTGCAGAAAATTCACCGAGGCCTGCACTTCAAGAGCCTGGGGTGAGACAGGGGCCTGGGTTCTACTCCTGCCTACTACTGGCTAGGTGAGCCTGGGAAGTCCTTTCCCTCTCTGAGCCTCCTCTTACAGGATGAATGGTATGCCCGGGTCTCTTTCTGCCCTGCACATTGTTTCCTCCTCTGCACTAGGCACCTAGGACAGCCCTGGAGGAAAGCTCTTCACAGCCTGATTATCTTGCCTTCATCTTCGCTGCCCTTTCCTCTCCACTATTTCCTCACTCTTCCCTACCCCCATCCTATCACTTGGGGCCCATAATCAATGAGACATAAAATGAGAAAGTGTCAGGAACTAGCAAAGCGTGGCAAAGCAGCTGGGGCAACCTTCCGCAGCCTGCCTGAGTGGGTGGACCCCTGGCCTTTGCCCCAGCCCAGCCTCCACACCCTGCCCTGGGGGTGTGGAGACTGGGTTGTAAAACCAAATCTATCAAAATCTGTAATTCTTAAGACAAAGGGGACTAAGTGTAAAAGAGGCCCTTGGTGTGAAGGCTGGTTTAGGACTCCCAAGCCCAAAGGAAGCTGGAGAAGAATATTTCCTGGCAAAACTTACCAATATAGGAACGCTCGTGCATAGAAAGTATAGAGGAAGGAGAAATGGTTGGAGGAAAAGGACAAGAGGAAGAGGACAAGTTTTGTCCAATGGAGAGCAGAATGGTCTTTTTCAGGCTCATGTATTTCCCAG
>PVHX01010453.1:0-69958 GCA_004024805.1 Geosciurus inauris
GTAGGACAGAGGCTTGAGGTTGGATTTAATTGTATTTAAAGGAAATAAAGTATGGTGACATTTTTTGCACACCTGAGTTTATGGAACCGAATTCATACCCATAGCACAACCATTAAGGAAATTGCTCTGGACTTGATGGAGTATTCATTGTTGCAAAATAAAGAATGGACCCTGTGCTGAAAGAAGAAAAAAAAAGACTTTTTTTTTTTTTTTAATGTATCTTTGAATTTTCTTTGCCAGTGCCAAACCTGCCCCCTGGTGGCACTTCTGCTCATTGCTCCTTTCATAGCTGGGAACTGAGAGTAGATGCCCACCCAACAAATGCTGCTACAATGTGACAGAATGACAGCATCAGCAGTCAGACAGCATAGTCTTCAGACCCAGAAAGGCTCACACGAGTAAGAAATTCTCCAAGGATCGAATTGTTCTTGCTTCGCTTCGAATGTGCTTTTGTTTCTCTTTCTTCATCTTCTTGGAGGCGGTCACGTCCCTGTCTCCACAGCCCACTTTCCTAAGCTCAACTTTGGGGCTGGCTTCTGCCCAGGACCTCATTCCAGCTGCCATCATTACCTCTCCTGCTCTCTCCTCTTCCTCCTCCTTTTCTTTTCTCCCTTCCTGTTTCTCGAAGTTTCACTGTTTTCCTCCAACATATCGCTCCCCTCCATCAATCATCAGGCGTAGGCTTTGACAGAGGACAGTCGGATTACATGATTTCCCGTTCATTTAGTAACCTCCAGCGCATCATCCTGTCTCTTGCTCCATCCCATTGGACGGAACTCCAGAAAAGCTCAAACCCTCACACCCTGTCCAAGTGGCCCTTCACAGTGTCTCAAGCTGTCCCCGTAGTTGTGGGGACTCAGATCTTCACGCGTATTCTGCCATTGTAAGCAACAGCAGATGAACATCTTCATACTCACATCTTTTGCTTTTAATATTCCAGAATGTAATGTGCTCAAAGTGTAATTGCTGATTATGAAAACCAGTGTGACTTTGAGTCTGATTATGGCCATATGTTACTGATTTTGAAGAAGTTTCTATCCATGACAATATCTTCAATAAGGAGTGATTCCATTTAACCATGAAAAATTCTATCCTAAGTTTGCTTTATTCACTTTGTATTTGTATTGATTGTTGGTGGGCTGAACAATTTTCTTTTCTTTTTTTTCTCTTTACTGATTGTGGGGCTTTTTTTCGCATTTTACCTTTTATATTTTGAGCTGTGATGTTTTCCTTATATATTTGAATGAAGGTATGTATCCTTTGGGTTTTAAAGCTCTCTTTGTTACATAGAATGCAAATACTGCCCTCAGAATAATGTCCTTTTTTATTTTGGTGTTGCTGTTTTTTCATTGTACAGAAGTTTTAAATTTTTTCATGTGCTCAAATCTGTCAGTCTTTCCCTTCGTGATTCATTCTGCTGCTTCAAAGCTGAAGTTACTGTTCTTTCACAAATCTGATAAATATTCTATTCCATCTCCTGCTGATTCTTCTGTCATTCAATTTTTTCTATTTAACTCCTTAATCCAGGTAGGGGATATTTTTGTTTACTTTGTCAAGTACCTGTAGCACCTGGTTATTTCCCCAAATTATTCTCATTATTCCAATTTGGGTTATTAAGTAATTTTTCTGATATTTTGTTATGAGAAGTTTGTGTTATCATGTGTTACATTTTTTAAAACACTATTCTATTTCTGGATTTTCCAATCTGTTCTATTGATTTGTGTTCCTGTTTTTGTGCCAGGAATCAAAGATTTTAAATGGTATTGCTTTATAATATGTTCTCAAATCTGCTAAAACTACCCTCCTGGCTCTTTTGAAAAATAGCATGTTTTAATATAATATATATTTTTTCATTTTAAATGTGTTTTAGAGCCTTTTCCTTTTCTTTCTTCCATCCTTCCTTCCCTCCATTGTTTCTTTTTTTGGTTAAAAAGAGATCTTAAGATTTTTAGTGATTTAAATGTAATATCTCTGTCACTAATTGGCTGTGCGACCATGAACATGATGGATAAGTTAGTTAAACCTTCTGTGCCTCTATAAAGTTCTCATTAATAATATGGAGGAAGTATAAGTATCTATCTTGTATTTTAATGGGGAGAAAGTGCTTAATACAGTGCCTGGGACAGAGTAAATTCTGGATAAACATGGCCTCTCACTATAATGAATCCTGTTACTTCACCTTTGTGGGACTTTAGGAGCCTCAAATATCTTTCTCACTCTTTTCCTGTCCCTCTCCAAAGTGCCTCATGCACTAAGGCAATAATAGACCTCCTTAATGCCACCCTAGTCAGATTGCTCCCTCATATTTCCCCTTTGCCCCATAAGAAAGAGTCTATAACCATTTAGGGACTGAATCAATAAAACATTCTCACCTATCTCCTGCTAATCCTCACCCTGTCCCCTGCACTCTAGCCAACTGAGTCACCTGCTTGTCTTTATTTGGAAAACCAGCATACCAATGTCATTGATCACACAGATGTGACAGTTAGAAAATCCAAGTTCAAATCTTGGTTTCTCCACTTCTTTGTGGTGCAACTTTTGGCAGAGCACCTTACCACCCCGTGCCTCAGTTTCCTCTTCTATAAAAGTCAGAGTGCAGCTTGGATATCCTTTTTCCAAAGTACTTGAGACTGTAAGTATTTCAAATTTCAAAGATTTGGGGATTTGGGAATATTTGCCTAGACTTTACTAATTGTGTCTCCTGAATCAGAAACTGAAATCGAAAGTGATGGGGGTGATTGTTGGTCTTCTTACCTTCTTGCATCTGTTCACATCACTCCCTTTGTCCCCTTGTCCCCTTTGGTGTTTTGCTTTTCTGTCCTACTACCTGTTCCTTCTTTAATGCTTACCTACTATGCAATGTCCTCCTTGAGGCTACACACACACACACACACACACACACACAATTTACATACATATACTTGCTTAAGCCATTTGCAGCTTTCAACCTAGTATATAATGCATTTTTTAATGTCTGACCATACCTCAAAATAAACTGTCAGCCCTTGGCTTGCCCAGGAAATATGTCCCAACACCAGAGTGTTTGTACCCTTTCCACAAACTGCTGTGACACATTTGGTCCCTCGGAATTGGCCCCTAATATAGCAACATTTGGGGGGGGTTTGAAAAGAGAGTGTTGAACTAGATGCGAGGACTAATGAGAAATTACCCAAAAGAAGAAATTGCTGGTGAGTTTTAGCACAAAGAGGATACACAGTAATCCCTCTGGTCTCAACGAAGATCCACTCACTGGTATGAATGGTGCTGCGGATGGAGAGTGAGATGAAGTCATGGGAAGCATGCCCCACCCTGGGGTTAACAGTAGTGAGCTGAAGTCTCCCAAGACTGCCTAGCACAGAGCACAGAGCAAAACAAAAAAACAGAAGCCCTTGCTCCAAAATAATCCAGAATTTCAAGATGATGCCAGCAGAGCATTAAACCAAGCATGCTTTTCTGAGGGCAGGGCCCTGTGTGCAACTGCACAGGTTGTACACCCTCGGTGCCAACCCTGGTGCTGAGTGTTCAATAATGGAACTGATTGCTAGTGTTCTTGCTTCCTTTAATTTTCCCACATTGTTTCTATCATAATGTGTGTTTGCTAAATAAAAATCGATGAATTAAGGCAAGAACTAGTTAGTGTGTTACTCCTTTGGGTAACTCACTTGTATGCTCATAGTGGTTTTCTGGACGCACAATAGCCCACACCTTCCTTGTCCATCGTTGTACCTGTAGAGAGAGTAATGAACCCTAGGGTCATCTTTTTATCCAGCTTCTGATGTGGCAGCGGAACTGAGAGTCTGTGGTCCTTATAAATGGTGAAGGGAGAGCTTAATATAGAAGATGCTTGAAGGGAGATAAGCATTTTAATGGGTCTGCAGATGTTGCCATCAACCTCCTCTGTCTTGTAAATCTAGAAGATTTAGTGTTGAAAGCTACAATCGTGTTCTATTAGTGAAATCCTCAGTGTTAAGGAAAAAGAAAAAAATCGAATTTGCAGATGTGACTTCAGATGGCTAAGCCTCCCTTAGCCTTAGTTCAAATTTTTCCTACTACTTATCCTTGGATCATGAAGGTGTACCCTTATGAGGATGGCCAAGAAATAGTAGTCCCTCACTGTTTTAGGAGGTAGGGATATTTCAAATGCTGGCAGGCCTACAGCAGAGCTTGTGTTAGTCAACTGTATTATCCCATGCCTGACTCAGAATAGGGACTGTCTATAGTACACCTTAGGGGTGCCGATTGTCTAGGTGGTTCTGAGGTGGAGTAGAATATCGTGGTCAGTGAAGTCAGTACTAATCACCTCTGGTTTAGAGCTGACAAAAAGATGGACAGAGAGGCAGAATTCTCATTTGAATCTCTGTGTGTGCGCGCGTGCACACACACATACACACACACACACACACACTGAATGCCTATTGAAGGCACCCACTTTTCCAGATGCCTGGGTCACATCCCTCTTCTCATAATATTTTCTAATAAAGTGCTCATCCAGGGGCTTAGAAAAGACAAGAAACTAGCTAAACTGAATGTCTCTTTTTCAGCTTGTGCAGAAGAAGCTGGTTTTCAGTATGTGATGCGGCTGTACTGCAGTTTTATTTTTCTTACACTCATGCAAGTATAATCTGACAGAAATATTGCAAAACCGAGTTATGATTTGTTTTAGTCTAAACATGAGAATCTATCAAATCATGTCTTAGAAATTAGTTTCTACCGCATATCTTGTAGTTTGAGCAGAGAAAATACTTTGGATCTGAATTCTCATAATTCTATTAAGAATTATATCCTTCATATCCTCAGTTATTTTTTAAGAGAGCTAAATTTTGAAAATTGCTTAAAGCAGTTTAATTTTTAATTATTTTTTGGTACAAAGTGTAAACATAAAATTGGTTCTCTGGTAACTTCATTAAACATAAATATAAATATATCAAATATAAATGTGATATATAAATTTATGTATTGAATATAAATTTAATTTATAAAATATTTATTATATTAAATTTTCTGTGCTAGTATCATAAAATTAATAGTGAATACAATATTTTTAAATTCTATTCATCTTTATTCAGAGGCTTAAAGTTCAGTTTAATAAGAATAATCTATAAAATTTTGGTTCTTTTTGTTACAAAGGAAACAAATCAATGAGAAGGTAACTGTTTTTACATTATTGAACTTATGTTTTCCAAAGATAGAAAACCAAATCTTCTTCATTTAAAAAAATGTATTTTCTGATACCTTCTGATTCTTCACTTCATAATTTAAAAATTTCTGGTCAAAAGCTGACTAAAGATTTTACATATAAAATATTTTATATATTCATATGTATACATATAAGCATATATACATTTATATACATGTAGGCATATATAATTACATATATATTGAATATGTATACAGAGACATATATTTGTACACACATAGAGATTCTTAGCAGAAATCAGAAGGTAGAAAGTGTGTTGAATAAAAATGGCTCATAAGCTTATGAAAATACCTTTTTTAAATTTTCTTTTCTCTGATTTTTGTCAGTCTATTGAATAGACCTCAGGCATGTGTTGTGTATTTTTTAATATAGTGGTAATTTAGAAAAATCAAGTGAAAACTTTGAACATAGTCCTATTGAGGACTCATACATTGAAATACAGAGTAGAAACTGCCACAAACCATCTCCACCTGATCCAGTTGCTTTTAGCACTGCCTCTACCCCAGGCCTCTTTTTCCACGCTGTTATAGGACCATGTATAATCAGCCACAGAATCATTTTGTCTCTTTGTCTAAAGAACTTTCTGTGCTTTCTCTGCCAAGTGTAAGCTTCTAAACAGGGCAGGAGAGGCATTTGGCAATAGTGACTTTGCCCCTCCTGGAGGGGTGCCTTTCACCTGTCCAGGTCACATGAGATTCTTTCAGATCCTTGGTATCCATTGCATCTCACTTTCAGCTACTTCCTTTACTTAGAATCTCACTGGCCCCATCTTTCCTAAATACTGCAGATGTGTAATACACAGTCACATACACATGTATACAACTTCACATTAAATGTCATGAGACATGCAGCATATCCATGGGTGGCACTTTTTCAGCATTGACTCCAAAACTACTAACTGCAGGTTTGACCATAATTGGTGGTGATGGTAAGGGGGCAGTGTGCGCTATTGGGAGGACAATGTTCCTTATGATTTTGTGACCTAACTGCTGGTATAGTAAAGTCATTTTTTCTGCCCATTCTTTTGAACACAGACACCTCTAAAAATTTCATTCCAGTTCCCTTTTGATCACTGTGGTCTGCTAAGTCTCAGTCTTTTCAACTGGATAAAGTTTGGTGTAGGCTCAAAACTTGTTGGGTGAAAAAACAAAGGCCAGGCACAGAGTGAGGACAGGGAGTTTATCCCCAACCCAGTTTCCAGTTTTCATTTGCATACACACACATCAGATCTTATCTAGAGCAGGAGATAAAGGACACCATGCAGTAAAAATAAACATATAAAACTTCATATTGTGCAGGTAATAGAATGTGAAAATAAGCGTGTGTGTGTGTGCTGACACTGGGGGCCAAGAAGAAGGCTTAGCCTCTCGCTTTGTCAATAAACCCCACATATATTTGGTAAACTTGTTGTTCATGCCTACAGTTCACCAAATAAATATTCTCTGAGTCAATATATCTCAGCAGCTGGGCAAGGAACTCTGATAGGCTCTAGCTGCCTGTTCCCTAGAGGCTTTGCTCAGAATTCTCATTGCTATCCATGATAGAACATCTCTCAATAATGTACAATGGGTTAGAAATTCAGTCAAATTTATTTGAAGACTGGGACTTTATTAAATGACTAAATAAATCATACTATTCAAAATTTATATCCAAGGTCCTTCATTTAATGCTTATGTGAAAACTGATAGTGTTATATCCATTTTGGAATGGAAAAAAACATAGTTGCAAAATGTTTTTATGGGCTGTGTTCTGCATGGTAAGTTTTAATCCCTGTTTTGCCAGTTAGAATTAATATTGCTTACATTTTTGATTAGCCATGGATTTTTGAATAGGACAGCACAGGAAATCAGCCTTTAATTTTGTTAACCCAAGTGGGAATGGCTGCAGTTTCCCTGGGTCCTCTTTCCTCAATCAAATGATGATCTACAACCTTTTTAGCGAGCAATCTTTTATTAGCATAGGTGAGCCTCTGCCATCTGTCCATCACCACCCCGCTCCCCAATTTTTTTTTTAAAGAAATTGTTTATGGTAACAATTCTGAAATTAGAGAATGCATTCAGGGCAGAGTCATGTTACCAAAGTCATTCTTCCCTTTACAAAAATTATTCCAAATGTTATTCCTTTAACTCGAAAGTTCCACTAACCTAGATAATTCCCCTTAGAGTGCTTATCAAAGCCACAGCGATTTCAACTGCAAGATGTTTGGTAGTTATTAAACATGTGTGATTTGGTGAGAGGAAGATAACTATTTGTGACTGATATTTTGTGTACGGTTGGCCTAGAAGATAGTCAATAAAAGAAAGAAGTAACAGAAAGATAAATCTGAAAAAGACATTGCTGAATGTGGTTTGGGGCATTCTGTGTAGGAAATATTAGGAGGAACACCAGACAGAGATAATCTGATGGTCACAAGAATTCAGTGGCTAGGACACAAGGAAAAATTTAGGACGTAGGGATAGAATTTGGGGAATTTTCCACAGAAAATGACTCAGGTCCCTGAAAATGTTACTCAAAGGAAAAAAGAGGCTTAACAAAAAGAAGCAAAATTCTTGAGTCACATCTATTGATAAGGTGCAGAGTATTTAGATAATGTGAGAAAATGGACAGGCCATGAGCATTATATATTTCTATGGAAATTAGAAAGTTGTCTCAAGGAGGAAGAGGGGTGTCAAGAGAAAGAGATGAGTTAGAGAAGAGTTTTAAAAATCATATGAGGTTGTGCCTTCTCTTTCTAACACAGATAATCTTTGAAAGGGAGAATTTCCTTTCTTGTCTTCCTAGAAACATGATTTATCACCACAACAATACTTAGAAACAAACCATCACAACATTTAAGTGATATAAAACAGTAAGCATGTATTGCCTACAGGGAAGGGGGAGAGGTTGAGTGGTTTTTTTTGGACTGGACCCAGCTGGAGATGTGAATCTCTTATCTTCTTTTTTGAACCTGTGTATATCTGTAGCATGTTTTGTGGAAATAACAGAGAGAAAAGAACGTTTCAAGAGTCTCTCTCTGTCTTACCATGCCTGCTGATATCTGATTGACCAAAGCATATCACAGAGCTGAGCCTAATATTGAAAGGTAGTGGATATTAATGCTCTGCCCCAGTGTTAGTGAAAAACAGCCATTTGGTCAAGTCCAATGTCAATGGATCCACAAAATGTATTATGACCATGAAAGTGAAGAAATGAGGATAAATATTTCTAAAAAGTAACTGAATCAGCCACAGATAAAGTTGCAGTGTGGGCATAACTTAAGATACAGAATATGGGATTGTAAAGCTACATGATAGTTCAAAACCAGGCTATGGGAACCTACCTCAGTTCAACTCAGCAAGAACTATGTGCCAAGCACTCTGCCTAATACTACCAGGAAATCAAAGATGAAAATGACATACTGTTTTCCATAAAGCTTCCATCTTGAGGAAAAGATTAAAATATGCCTAAAAGTTACTACAATAAAAAGTCAAGTGCAACAAGAATTATGGGCAGGAACAAAGCACTTGGGGTATGGAAAGGAGGACAAGAAGAATTCTACTAAGTTACTTAGGGATCCAAGGTAGAGAATAGAATATACTCCAGTTAATGTAGGAAGACAGCAATATGTACTGAATTAAAGACTTACAGAATCATTTCAAGAGCTAAAAAGGCCAATGTCTCAAAGTCATGCACCAAAATGGACTACTCAGGAAGCTGGGACCTCTGCCCCTACCTGAAGTGGCTTGTTGGACTGTGACTCTGCCACAGCACATGACAGCCTTCCAGCTGGCCACCTCTACCGTGACAGGCACTGTCAAAAATGGATTCCTATCATGATGACTCTTCTCCCACTTAACTGGATTCTGAAATGATAGCTTGTGCCAGTGTAGTCTGTCAACTAACTCTCAATCACATCAGAATCCTGAGCTGCACGGCAGTTTTGTGAATGTGTAACTCTGTATAGGAAGGTATTTTTAAGGAGGCTGCATAGATGCTCATTGCCTAGAATCTTCCACTGGACTCTCAGGGAAGACCTCATTGGAAGGATGGCATTTGCACCAGGTCTTAGAAAGTGCCAACTTACAGCAATGGAACCTGCATTTATTGTTGCTGGATAACAGCCTTGCCATCTTAAAGCAAATATTTTTCTTAATTTTTGCTGACCAATTTAAGCAACTTTGCTGCTAATGTCTTCTGGTAAGAAAGAAGAGGAAAATCTCAGTTTGGAGAAGATAGAATCTCAAAAGAGAACCCTTTAAGCAAGGGTGGGAATATGTTTGTAGGAATTGTAGAATTGCTTCACATTCTTGTAACCTTGTAAATCTAATCTATTCATCCTGAGAAATGATGGTTGGAGTTCTAAGCCTTCCTTCCATGATTATGCACATTCTGCGGGAGGAAATAGACAAAAAGCAACAGGAAGTAAACAAAAAGCAAATATGAAGCAGAAATCCACTAATCCCTGGGTCTGTAATTATGTTCAGAATATTCTCTACTGGCATTTCATTAGCCTTGGCTGTGCATGGCCAGAGTTCTGTGAGCAAGGGTGCTCTTGCTCACAAAAATCACTTTGCCAGGTTACCCTTTCATCTGTTTTAATTCTCTTTCCATTTTCTATGGTGGATTTTTCTGTGCATTTCTGATCTTTACAGGCTTCTGATGGTCTAGCTTCTGATCTGTTCCATTTTCTACTTTTGCTAACTCATACTTTCCTGCCTTCTTGTATCAGCTGATTTTTAAATGTCAGACAGGGTAGGTTGGTTTCAGAAGCTATATTTAAAAAGGGTGGCATGCTTAAAGAGAGATTTGATAGTGTCCAAGAAGCCATTTCTTGTTTTCTTTTTAGATCATATCTTGGAAACAGAAGTTCAGCCATTCGCCTCCTGTTGTGTGAATTAAGGGCAGTTTTTCTGAGGTCGGCCATGAGTTGTGGCTAGAACCACCCTAGAAATGATGCAGGAAATCTAGGGGAAAGCTGCAGCATATAGCAGTCACTGGTTCTCAAGACTCATGCTTTTCCTGCCCATTACTCCTCTTTTCTGGACATGTTCTCAAGGACTCTTGTTGACGGGAAATGCTATATCTATTAGTTATTACAACTAAAATTGCTCCCCAGGTAAAGAAATCCTAGTGATTTAGAATTACAAGCTTTTATCACTCCTCATGAATCCAAAGATCTCTGGGTGACCCTTCTTGCCTTCACTAATCTTGCACTTATAGCTGCACTCAGCTGTGGGGCAGATGGCAGCTGTGCTTATCTTGGTAGTTTGCTCCTACAGGCTGGACTAGGATTGTCTCAGCTGGGACAAATAAGCACCTCCATGTCATCTCTCAACCTCTTTAAGATAATCTAGGCTTGTTCTCTGGGCAGTGGTAGGGTTCCAAGAGAGCAAATGGATATTTACAATAGTTCTCGAAGCCTAGCTAAGAATGATCCTTCTATCACTTCTGATGTTTTCTATGGACCAAAACAAGTTGTAAGACCAGCTTAGCTTGGAGAGGAGGTGAAGTAAAAGAATAGACTTCATCTCTTGATGGGAAGAACTTCAAAATCATATTGCCAGACATGGTGTAAGAGCCATCAGTACTAGATTTGTAATCATTCTACTACAAAGACATCTTTCTTTGTAACTTTATACATTACAAGATGTTTTATGGTATAACAAATATTCCCACATCCACAATTTTACTTAACTTGTGTAAGAATCCTGTAAAGTCAGTTTCATTCTTAATATCATTCCTACCTTACATATGAGGAAACTGAGTCCTAGATCAGTCAAGTAACTCAGAATTTCAGTATAATCAGGACTTAAATTTAGTTTTGCTGCTGCCAGAAAAAAAAAAAAGAGAGAGAGAATTTTGGCATCTGTTTAAATATTTTTCCATCATGACATGCATTTCAGAACATTTAATTTTAATTTCATTCTCTCATTTATTTAATAAATATTTTTCTTTTCAATGTTTTTATTAGTGCATTATAGTTATACATAATTATACGTTAAGTTCATTTTGGCATAATCATACATGCATGAAATATAATTTGTTCCACTTGAGTCACCCTTCCCTCTCCTCTTGCCTCCCCTCTTCCTCTTCCTCTACTCTACTGGTTTTACTTTTATTTATTTATAGTTTTCTTATTCTTTTTACATATACATGACAGTAGAGTATGTTTTGACATATTATATCTACAAGGAGTATATCTAGGATCCTAGTCCTGTGGTTGTACCCGATGGGAGTTTCACTGGTAGTGTATTCATGCATGAACATAGGAAAGTTATGTCCAATTCATCCCACTGTCTTTTCTATTCTTATATCCTCTCCCTCCCCTTCATTCCCTTTGTCTAAATCATTGAATTCCTATTCTCTCCAACTCATTGTTGTGTGTTAGCATCCACATATTGAAGAGAACATGTGACCTTTGGTTATTTGGAACTGGCTTATTCATTTAGCAGATATGCTCCAGTTCCATCCATTTACCAGCAAATGCCATCATGTCATTCTTCTTTGTGGCTTATTAGCCACAAAGAAGTATATATACCACATTTGCTTTATCCATTCATCTGTTGAAGGGCACATAGGTTGGTTCCATGTCTTAGCTATTGTGAGTTGAGAGGCTATAAACACTGATATGGCTGCATCACTATAGTTCGCTGATTTTATCTCCTTTGGGTACATACTTAGGAGCAGGATAACTGGGTCAAATAGTGATTCCATCCGTTGTATTTTGAGATTCCTCAAAAAGAGTGGTTGCACCAATTTGCAGTCCCACCAGCAATGAATGAGTATACCCCTTTTCCCCACATCTTGCCAACATTTATTGTTACTTGTATTCTTGATAATTGCCATTCTGACTGGAATAAGATAGAATCTCAGTGTAGTTTTGACTTGCATTTCTCTAATTGCTATAGATGTTGAACATTTCTTCATATATTTTTTGACCATCCTTATTTCTTTTGTGAAGTGCCTGTTCAGTTCCTTTGCCCATTTATTGACTGGGTTATTTGGTTTTTCTGGTGTTAAGTTTTTTGAGTTATTTATAGTTTTTAAATTAGTGTTTTATAGACCTACAGGAAGTTGAAATTCACTGTGATATATTCATATAAGTAATAGCATAATTTGGCTATTCTGTACTTCCTCCCTTTTTCTGTCATCCTCTTTCCTCCTCAATCTCTTTCCTCTGCTCCACTGATCTGCCTTCTATTTTCATGGGTTTTTTCCCTCATTTTGGCTTATCTTCCACATATAAGAGAAAACATTTAACCCTTGATCATACCCAGTGGGTCAGGCACTGTTCCAGGAAAGTCCTTATCTTCAACGTGCTTAGAGTCCAATGGGGCATACAGATAAGCATATACATATAGAAATAACTGTAACACTACCTCCATTCTGCATGTGTATATTCTATAAAATCGCTACACCTCGGAGAAAGAAAGGGACAGTTTTCTGTCTTACAGGAGACAGTCCTCAGAGAACAGTCCCTAAGGAGAGGACAAATCTTTACCTATCCCTTAGGTTAGTATATATTTAAAGTATAGATTAATCCAATCTTAATAATTCTTTAATATATATTTATATATTATGAATGTCAACTATGTGAATAATCACTTTTGTATTGATTGTAGTGCTGGCTTAAATAAATTTTTGCTTAGGAAAGTTTTACTATACAGAAATGCTAAAATTTTTTTCTAATAGTATTTTCTTCCAAGACCTGGTGTGAACTCTGTTCTTTTATTGTTACTGTTTAATAACAAGAAAAAGAATCCAGATTCCTTAATGAATTAGATTGATAAGTTTATCAGACATCTATTTATGTCTCTTCAAGTCACTAATTATCTCCTATCGTATACGTGACAAATATAGTTTCAGTATAATTTACAATGAAGTTTAGTTACTGGTATGAAGGATTATACTCTGGTTATCTTGCTAGATCAAAAAGTATTCTTCTTCCAGAATCTTCTTCAGTGATGCAGTAATTCATAATTCAGAGTGATTCCCCTTTGCTCTACTTTCTCGATGAATGTTTCTTACTTTTTAAGTAGTTAGCAGTTTACTAGTTACTGGAAATTTTTACAAATCCTTCTTGAGCCTGTGAGAGATTAATTCTCAGAGAGGAATTTTAAAAAGAAAACAAAAGAAACCAGTGCCCCAAGTTGTCCCTTCGTACACAGGGTGAAGGTTCATTTTGACTAAAACATACTGGGTAATTACATCTTCTCTGTTTGCCAGTTTATCTCTGTTAAACATAGTAAACATCTCACTGCTTAATTTGCTCTGTCAGTCACAGCTTTTAAAAATCTGGAGCTATTGGGCAGTTGAGATTTTATGTCTGCAGTATAATTTCACAGGCAGTATTTTTTTTTAATTTTGTATTCTTGGCTCATTTATAGTCAAATATCTTCCACTCCATGAAACTTAAATATTTAGCCATTGAGGTAATGCACTCTTCATCATCTGTCAGCTTAGCTGTGGAACCTGGACCCCATTTCCATGATGCACCAGGTTCTTATAAATTCAAGTGTTTGTCACTAGCATTCCCATGAGATTGTCCTTTCCCATGTCTCTTTGGGACTGAGGCTTCTTCATGCTTATCATGAATATGCTCTGAAATAAAGTCACAACACACTCCTTTTTTTCTTTCCTGAAAGGATCTAAAAGGTATTATTACATGATAATTTTTATTTCATCAGTTGGACAACATTACTATTTGTCCCCAAAAAGACATCATATAAATCTCTCTTTATAAATCTTGAAAAAGGTAAATTGGTGGTCTGTCCATATCTCACACTACACTGAACTGATAGCCGTGGAGAGAGAGTGAAAGCATGGAATCATCCTTTGAGGGAAATCCAAGACACTTTTTCCCCCCTGTTTTTATAAAAAGGTCTATACTCATTTGGAGGCTACATTAGCAAACAGATGCTTTTCAGAAAATCCTGTCCCTAATTCAGTTTATTAAAGGTGGAAAATATAGAATAAAATTAGTAATGGAAGTGGCCCTCAATCCTCCTAGGGAAATTTGGGGGTGTCGTGACTTTCGGTGTGCTCCTAACAGAATGGGAATGATTTTCTAGACAACTGCTTCCTCTTCTCTGATTAGTCACGGTTCTAGTTATATTATTCACAGCACCCACTAAAATGAAAGCGCTGACTGAGGAACCTCACAAAGGGATTTAAGTGTACAAGGAGGCTAGCCAGTTTTCTTGCAGTTTATGAAATAAAGGGGAATGCATGTCTGTACGGGTTTAACAGTTATGAAGTGGGGACAGTAAAGATGGTGGAATGAGATGGACATCATAGCCCTAGCTTCATGTATGACTGCATATATGATGTGATTCTGCATCACGTACAACCAGAGAAATGAAAAGTTGTGCTCCATCTGTGTACAATGAATCAAAAGGCATTCTGTTATCATGTATACCTAAGTAGAATAAATAAATGAATAAAATTTAAAAAAATAAAAGAAGCAAGTGACATTCCAGTAGTTTTTTCAATGGTGGTTTGTATTGGGGCCACTAGACTCACCTTGGTTTCTTTTTATCATTGCCCAAATTTCAGCTGGGATCCCCTGTAAGTCTCACACACAAATAAGTACAGGGTGAAGACAGTGAATTTAAGCATTGCTCAGAAGAGGAACTAACAAGTAACTTACACTTTATGGTTGGTTGAACTTTGGTGTTTTATTGGAAGAACAAACAGCCAAGTGGGAGAAAGTTATCCATTAACCACCCTTTTACAAGAAACTGTTTTTCCTTAACAGAAATAAATGGGTTTCTTTTTGATTGACAAAAATAATGAGAGAGAATTGCTATAGTTTGAATCTGAAATGTCCTACAGAGGCTCATGTGTAGAAGTCTTGGTTCCCAATGCACTGATGTTCAGAGGTGGGGTTTGGGCGAAGTTATTGGATCATGAAGGCTCTGATATTATCAGTGGATTAATCCATTGATGGATTCATAGATGAATGCACTATTGGGAGGTGGTGGACACCATAGGAGGTGGGACCTAGTTGAAGAGAGTGAGTCCTTATGGGCATGCCCTTAGGGTCTACATCTTGTCCCTGGCCCCTCCCCTGCTTCCTCACTGCCATAAGATAAGAGCTCTATTTCACCAAGCCCTTCTGCCATGATGTTTTCCTTCAACACAGCCCTAGAATCAATGGAGCCAAGTTCTCATGGACTGAAACATTTAAAACCACGAGGCAAAATGAATCCTTCCACCTCTAAGTTGATTTTCTCAGGTTATTTTTTCATAACAACAGAAAATTGATTAACACAGGAATTATATTGTTTTCCCTAAAAATAAAAAATGAAGAAAATATTAATATAAAAAATAAGCAAAAATCCCAACTGTCAAGATAAATAGGCCAAATGCATATTATACACAAAGCTGTCACTGATATTTATAAAGATGTTTTTGGAACTAAGATTTGAAAGTCATCTTTTGAGGAAGGATTTCCGAGTTAAAGGAATAAATGTCAGAGGAAAAAATGCTGTTATGTATAGAACCTGTAATATAAATTGGAACTGTCTTCATTTGTCTAATTGAAGGCAATTTCTTTCCACTTGCAAACAGTCATGGGTGGAGTCTTTAGGGTATGGTTAATATTTCACAAGGTTACCTAGAAGACTGAAGTCACAGTGGCAGTAAATCATTTTCACCAGAATGAGAAAACATTACATTTGTTTATTTGCAGTGAGGATATTCTGTTTTTAAAGAGGAGTTGATATAAAAGATGCCTATTATGACTCTCCTTTAGGAATCCTATTATGCTTAAAATTTAATACTTCCATATATACAGATGGCAGAGTGTTCAAAGTGGATTGAGGTTGGTGAAGGTGACCATTCTCAGTTTTCCACTGAATCCTAGCATCCCACCCGTGTGTTGTCACCACTTATACTGTTTTGACATTCCATCCACCCGTGTTTGCAGTGTTTTGTTTGTTTGTTTGTTTTAAGAACTTGAGAAGTAAGGATCCTTTTAACTTAAATAGAACAAGCACTTTAACATCTTCTCGTAGTCTAAATTGTTTTAACACATCATTAGCAACTCTCAAATGTCAACAACTCTTTGGACTCTGACACTTTCTAAGTATAAACTAATGACCTTAAGGGGGGTTTCTCTGCAGCATCTACTCTGCCCTTTCTGTTACTGTCCTCCTGTTGCAGACTGTGCTCCCAGGACCCTTTTCTTATAACCATCAGATGTTTAAGAGTCAAGAGAAAAAGGACATGGAAGCAGTCACTCTTGAGACTGGGTTTTCAAGTAGTTCTGGAGCTTTAAACATGCGAACAATGTCCCATATCATCCTTACCTCCAGGGCAATCATAAATGGAACTGTTATAACTGTGAGGGGACTCTCTAAAAGCTGAGCTTGGCTGTGGCACAGACTTGTGGTGTCTATCATATTTTACCATCCGTTTCTACACCTCCATGCGAAGGGCACCACTTAAACAAGCTTTGTGCTTAAACTGTACCTGAAAGCTATCAGAGGCAGAGGTAGACCCGATAGAGTCTGATATGGAAGTGAAGCTTCCTTTCATGCCAGTCAGTGTTGGTACTGAGTTTGCGAATCTGGCCTCCCTTAAATTTAGAAGAAGAAAAAGCTGTTGGTAATAACCCCGAAACCATCTGAGCAAACCTGATGAGCGGAGCCACATCAGCGTTGCATCTTCTGCTCAAGTTTCTCAGTGAAGTACTCAGTCAGGTGCTTTGTGTGTGGAATGAGAAACCACAACAGGGCTTTAATGAAACAGGTTTCAGCGGATGGACCTGGGCAGCCTTTGGAAGTGTTCTGCCTGCTGGGTATAATTTCAGAATCTCGTCCTATCTTATTCAGACACCTATCAGCAAGTCTTTTTTTTTTTTTTTTTTAGACTCATTACCCTTTGCCATTCACTTTTTGGGAAGAGAGGGAACAAGATTGGCTGGGGAGGGAGAATGAGGGAAGCTAGATTTAGCTTTGCCATTTAATCCTACTCCTGTGTCCAGTCAAGAACGCAAACCTGTGTGAAACTTTCCAAGGGGCTTTCCCCTGAAAGCTGTGAGCAGGAAAATGGTAAGACCATTGGGGGGCGCCAGTGCAACAGAAATCTAACCGAATTTCTTATTACCAACTATCTCCCTGTCTATGGGACACATCTTTAACAAAAAGTAGATGTGGGGTGGGGAGCATGTGCAGACTATCTCCCGATCATTTCTTGAACATTTCATGTTAGATTATGTTCCAAGATATCTCCCCTCAATCCGGAGGGCTTTTTTTTTTTTTCCCCATCTGCCTGATATATTTCAGTTTGCTTATGAAATGGCTGTTCTTTCTCAAAACACACTTCCTTTACATTTGCTATAGAGGTTGCCCTTGTGGTTTAGATAATGTCCTGTGTCTTCCAAGGAAAGGTAAAATGCATAATGCTCTATTGATTGTAGGCTCAACCAGGGCCTAATGTTTACTGTAAATAAGGAGCTAAGTCAGGCAAATGAATTAGTAATCTTTGAGTCAGGCTAATAATAAACTAGTTTGAAGAAGATATGAATTTAGATCAAGTAATATGAGAACACAGAATGAATTGCATGTATGCATATGTATATTCTGTAGTGTGTGTGTGTGTGTGTGTGCGTGTGCGCGCGCCAGTATTAGCAATTAGTTGTTGCAATCCTGCTAAAAGATTGGCAGCAAGAAAGAAAGGAAAGGAGAGATGGGAGTTTTTATTCAGCAGATGTTTCTATCATTTGAAAACATCAGTTGATACTCTCTTGATGGGCACTGGCATTTCACACAGCCTCACCTGGAATGTCGTTTGGGCATCTCAATAGTCCCAGTATTTTGGAACCCTAAGCAGAGGAGGCTGGCAGTGATAGCAGTGCCAAAGGAAGCTAACCATGAACCATGGCCACTTGAGCCACTTAATGCCCTTTTGCACTGTTCATAAGACCCAGACTGTTTATATGTATCTGATGACCAGAGCATGTATTGCCCAACTCAGGACACGTTCAAAAGTGAAGTAGATGCTATTCATTGTGAGAGTAGAATAACACACATCAATCAGGACTCCCTTGAGCAAACCAGCATCTCTGGTTATATACCCCTGTAAGTTTAACCTCTGCTCTTCCATTCTGGAAAGCACATCAAAGCAGGACTGGGAGTGACATTATGTGGGGATCATCTAAATATTTTCTAACTTACTTTGAAGAAGAAAGAAGGAGAGTAGGAGTTACTTGCAAATTCCTGTATTTTAACCTGAAAAAAATAACAATTTGCCTATAAAGCAAACGAAATTGAGTGCCAGCAAAATCTCCTGACCCTTGTCTATACAAAATCTCCTGCCCAAAGCACTCTTTTCCATTATACCTGATCATTGGCTGTGGAATACCATGTCTTAGATCTCCATCACACTTTATTCTTCATTTGATTTTTAACCCATTTAATTTCCTGTCATAGTTGTTTGTAGGCATCCCCCACTCCCTGAGCAGTGATGTGCTACTTCTAAGCCCTTCATATTGGGGTGCCTTAATGACTTGCCATGTTGGGTGCTGATGCAGAACAGATGGCGATGACTGTGGAGTTCTAAACCATTAAATACAGGCACTTGCCTGCCTTCAGGTGCTTCTCAGGTGTTGTCTAGCAGTTTGAGAATTTATTGCCAGGTAAACATCGTCCTGTCCTATTAAAGGACCACAAAGAAATATTAGGAGAGAATGGGTGAGATGTTTTAAAACTCTATATTCACTGTGTGAGTCCAACTGGTCTTAAATGTTGGCTTCTTGAAGATATGCTCACTTGTTATTAAAAGCAGGCCTGGGCTAGTCCGTGCATTACTGGGTTAGAGACAGTGATGGCTGATTAACCATTGGTTGGGAAGAGAAAGCTAGAGTGACATCTCACCATTCTGGTCAGTCTTCTGATTACAGCAAGAAGACCAAGGGTGTGACAGACCATGGCTGTCCTCCCAGTGACCTCTAGATGAGACCTGGTGGAGCCTCTCTTGATTCCTCTAAAAAAGGAAAACCTAGCAACATAAACAATGCAAACACAGCATTTCCTTCCACTGAAGACAAAGCTGGAATCAGTTACAGAGACTAGACGCCATGCCACAATGGCAGGGTGACTATGCAACTGCAGAGTAACATCTATGAATGACAAAAGCAAGCTTCCAATCAGGAGTGGTGAGGTGAGGTTTTCCAAAAATCAGAAAAAGATGCATGAAGGCAAAACTGGTTGGGGAGTATTGATAATTAATTCTAGTAAACGTTCCTCAATACTGAGCTTGGGGTTTGGCTGTTATTTTGCTGTGACTTTTCCTTCCACCGTGAGAAGTTTAGAGGCAATTGTATAACATCTATTCAATACTGAGCACATGTAGATCAATGTCCCCAGGGATATGACTTTGAAATGTGGGGTTGAGAAGTTCAAAAAAACAAATAAATTGGGAACATAGTTTTATATAGAAGAATTCAAAATGTAATGTTGAATTATATTCAGCTTTCTTCCCAGGTTAAAAATTCCAGCTTCCACCTCTAGTTATTGAGCGATGTTATATATATTGAGTGTTTGTTTTGTGTGTGCAGCATGCTGTGAAATAGGTGCTGTTGGTACTGATATTCTGGTGATAAAAGCTATTGGGTTCTAGAAAATTTTTAAAGTTTTGATGGCTAAGGCCTCTTATATGAATGCTGTTTAACTGAAAAACACCATGGCTAGTAGGTGCATGTTTAAAAATCTAGTGCTGAGCACCTTTCATCTCAAACCCTTGGGTGCCAGTCCCAGAGGCAGACTTTCTGGCAGGAGAATTGATTGTGCTGACTCCATTCTTCCTGTAGTCAATGGGAAAGTGCTAAGAGACAAAGCTGACCATTCTATCCCAAGAGGCAGGTGAGATAATTTAGCTGACTCTGGTTGGGGCTGAAGTACACACAGTCATTCTGTTTTACTTTCCCTTAACTTAAAAATGCATTCTTTTCAGAATCATTTAAAATTGTCTACAGGGAAGCATTAAACCCGTTGAATCAGGATTTAGCTTGGGATTTTTCTTTGCTCATGCACTTCCTCAAATCCTTCACTAGATGGTGTTCCAAATCAATCCATAGTCTATTTCATTGCCTTGGTCCAAGAGAAAGGTGGGAAAACACAAACCCAGCCCTCTGTAATCTATCTGACTTCCCTCCTCTAGTTTCAAGAACAACTGGACCTTTCACCACCACTGTCTGATGAGTAATTAGGTCTGCATGTTGTTGAAGGGTTTTTTTCGAGGCCATATTTGTAAATATTTGGGGGAAGGTTCTGGCAGGAAGCACTTTTAAGCCGTGGAATGATTCTGTGTGATTGGCAGGAAGCTTTCCTAGACCCATCATTAGTGGCCCCAGTCATCTAGCTGGTGGTGCACATCAGGAACAAATTCATTTTAACTCCCTGGTGAAGACAGTCAGTCAAACCACAGGCCACAATCCTAATAGGAACTAGAATCAGGTTTGTAGAGTATGGTGGACCAATGTGTAATAAATGGAAATTATTTACCAAATAGGATAAATCTGTGAAAATGGATAAACCTTGTATTCATATTTAATTCTTTGGTTCAAATTCCCTTGGATATGATCATTCCTGGAGCCTTCATTCCAAAGTAAATGATAATTTAATGTTTCTTTTAATACTGAAAAATTCATTTGGTTGAGAAAATTTATTGAAGACTGTCTTTTCAAAAGAAATTGGATTTGAGGATTTTGCACAAATGTCCAAAGAGATGTATGAGTTGATGTGAATGTATCCTTTACCAGAATTATTAAGTATGTGTAGTTTCAGACTCGATTTAAGTCCACATTTCTCTCACTCTTTCCTCTCTTCCCTGCTCTCTTATTCAGATAGTCAAACACACCATCATTTTGACAGATATATATGAAGTTGATTCATTATTGTCAGTAGTCAAGGAGATTGAATTTTTTTTTATGATGAATTTGAGGTCAGGGGGCAGCTCCATAAAAAGAACTTTCAGATAATTGGAGTTGGATACAAAAATTCCCTGGGAGGGAACAATGACTTGCTTATCCTTAAGATCCTTTGGCTGTTGTCATAAACAGAACAGAGACTGATTCTAATTCAGCTGATGGTATGCTTCGTGTGCAAGTCATTTAGTTCAGGCCTGTAGTGATGAAAATCATCTGAGGGGGAAAAAAAAAAATCATAGGATCCTGAAAAGCTCCAAGCTGTAGAAACACCCTTATATGCACAAGTACGAAAAGGGCTTGTGAGGATAAAATATGGAAAATTCTTAGCTAAAGTGCTTTCCTTCACTGAGGAATTTTTCAGTACTCTTCTGCCCTTTAATGCTTAAACTCATACTATTTCATTTTCATTCTCCTGCATTGCTGGCCTCCAAGACTTATAAAAATATAATATTGAATTTATTAGAAAATGGTTTTGTATATATGGTAGATCTAGGTTTTTTTTTTTCCCAATTAATTTAATGGCAATTTTTTCTTGTATCTCCAACTTCTATGTCCTTTCTTTTTGATGTGTTGGTATTCCTCAGTGTTAGAAGTCTGATGCTCCAGGCTTAGAAGGGAAAAGCACAAAGTTGAAACAGAAGGAAATATCTCATAAGAAGTGTTTGCCCACCTGTCACTTTATTGCCCAAGGAGATAAGCCCTGGTGCTATGTTCATGCCACTATGAAAATATTAATGGTGAGAGTATTAGGTCATATCCCAGTTCCATACCCATTTTCCCATATGTTCACTCAAGCACACAAGACTGTCACCTCAGAGGAATTTCTCTTGCACTAGAAATGATGCCTGCTGTGAATAAAGTGGGATCTTTCAAGCTCATACCCAAATTTTACAGAGGAGTATTTCTACCTTGCTTTCGACACTACTTCTGAAGAGAGGTGTTCATGCCCACATGGGCATCTTCTGCAGTCCCTATGAAACTCAACACATGTCCTATTTTCCCTCTTGTGGACAAAAAAGATGCTGTGAGGTTGATAATGATATTGATATTTACTCTAGCCATGGAGGAAATGGAAAGAATCAGGTAGGAGATTATAGTATTTTTGGGATAGGATGAATTCCAAGAGGAGGCCTAAGAATGATAAATTTAACATGTTAAATCAGGTAGAAAACATTGGAAAAATAGACTTTTATTTAGTGGCATTTAGATTTGCAGAGGAAAAAATATGGTTATTTCAACACATCATTATGATCCATGTGCCAAAGATGGTAGATAGGGGCCATGGGCTCCTGCTATAGTTTGGATCTGAAATGTCCCCTAAAGGCCCATATCCAAGACTTGGTGTCTAGTGCATACACTCCTGGAAGGTGGTAGAAACTTTGAGAGATGAGGCCTTGTTGGAGGAACTTAGGTCATTGAGGGCATAACCTTGAAGGGAATATTCAGGGCATTTTGAGACCCTGCCCCTTTATCTTTCTTTGCTTCCAGACACCATGAGGCAAATAGGCCTCCTCTTCTAAACACTCTAGCCATGATGTACTGTGCCTCTGCACAACCAAAGTAATAGGACCAAGCAGTATGGACTGAAACTCTAAAATCATGAACTAAAATAAACCTTTTCTCTTTTTAAGTTGATTATCTCATACATTTTGTCCAAGTACCAGAAAACTTGACTAGCATGGCTCCTGAGCATGTTAGGCCCTAATTATTTATGAGAGAAGACATTTAACAGAACATAGAGCAACATATCAAGGTTCATTGCTTTTTGAAAGAAAACTTTAACCTCTCATTCTGAGTTCAATAAATCACAAAACTGACTTTCATTTAGTTAATATAGCAGATAGCACCAGGATTTTATTTTCTATCCCTTGTCTGCACAGGACAGAGCTGTAATGCAAGACTATAAATTTCATGAATTGGCATGGAACACAGATAATTTATTTTCTCTCATTCAAAATGTATCTCTGCATTAAAAATAAAATATTTCCATGTTAGGTCAATATAATTAGGGATCTAATTAATTGACATGTAAATTATGACATACATTAATATCTGTTCTTCATTACCATAAGTTTGTCTTATCAAACCAACTGTTCAGCACATGTTGATTTAAAGAATTCTCTGCTTGACCTCTTTACTTGACCTCATTCATTAACTTGACATGCATTAACTAAGCCTTCATTGAGTTTCCCTGAGTCGTATATAGTAGGACAAAGAAAGATGAAGGAAAATGAAATTCATTGAGCACTTACAGGCACTTTGTATTTAATCTTAATTCCTACAAAAAATTTATATAGCTTTTACTATCTCTCCTTTATGTGTGGGGAAAACCAAGGATTTATCCATGTCCTTCAGTGGTACTGGGTAGCTCTAATGTTAAAACAATTGTGGAACATTCTATATTAGGCTTATTTTTGTAGTTTTAAAAAATATTTTCTTAAGTTATAGTAGTTTCAGACCATTGCCTGTTTTTGGAAATGAAATTTAATTAGTACATGGCAGTGCTCATGTTTTCTATGGTCCATGTGTGGTTTTGACCCAAATATTTGCAAGTGACTGTATGGCCTGAAAACTCTAAATATATGCTATCTGGCTCATTACAGTCAAATGTTTCCAGTCTCTATGTTACACATTGATACCTATGGATAAGACTCAAATACATTTATTATGGCAGATACCATCAAATAATACCTTAGAATCATGAAGATGTTGCTTTGACTTTGCCTATGGAAATCTGAGTTCATGGCATCCCCAGAGTTTGGGAAATCAGTCTCATATGTCCAATGCAGAGAACATTTAACTTGAACCAAATTTTCAAACAGAAGTTAAAATGGAAATTTCAAGTAGAACTTCAAATCCACCCTAGTTTGAGTCTATGAATTAAGTTTCACTTGGATAATTGTGATACAGCAACGAATAGATTCTCATACTTCTAGCCAAATACCAGTGATTTATGATAAAGGTTTATTTCTTGATCACATTTCATGTCCTGAGGATTAGTGACACCTCTCTTCAGATCCAGGCTGGTGGAGGAGCCTGGAACATGCCATTCTTGTGGCAAAGAGAAAGGAGAAAGAGGCAGGCGAAACACACATGGCTCTTAAAAGTTTCAGCTCAGAAGTGGTGATATGACAAAGGACTGGAGATGTGTACTCTTCCTCTAGGAGGAGTACTAAAGGTTAGGAGTTGATGCAGTTTGGATCTAGGAGTATCCCCCCCAAAAGTTCATATGTTAGTAATATTCAGAGCTGAAAAAGTGGGTTCTGAGAGCCATAGCCTCATCAGTGAATTGAGACAATTGATGGATTAATAATTTGAAAGGACTACTGGATGGTAACTATAGGCAGGTGGGTGTGTCTAGAGGAAGTAGGTCACTGGGAGAACACTTTTGAGGACTCTGTCTGTCCCTGACTTTTCACTCTTTCTCTGTTCCCTGGCTGCCATGAGCTGACCAGCTTCCCTCCACCATGCCCTTCGGCCATGATGTTCTGCCTCACCTCAGGCCCAGAGCAATGGAACTGGGCAATCATAGACTGAGCTTCTGAAGCCACAGCCCAAATAAACTTTTCCTCCTCTAACTTGTTCTTGTCAGGTATTTTGGTCAGGGCAACACAAAGCTGACTAGTACAGGAGTGTATGAGCAAGAACACATATGCTTACAGCAAGGACATTTGAATAACACAGAATAGTAATCAAATGTATGACAAGCCATCGCAATTGGTCCTCCATGTGCCAAGTAGACCAGCATACATCCTTCTGACCATCCACTTTAATATTCAGATATTACTTTCAGTAAGAACCTCACTATCCCACTTCTCTTCCTGGTGGGTCGTTGGCTGTTTTGTTCTCGCAACCCAGCCTTGCCTCGTCTTCCACACGTGTGTTTCCATTTTTCTTTCTGGGTTGCGTGCCTATAACTTGACAAATAATCAATGCCGAGGTAAATGCTGGTCTAGCTAACAGCTTTGGATTTACTTCCATCAATAGGCACACACTATTCCAAGACACTTCGGTTATTCCACATCTCTGCTTTCTGTTTGCTGAGGTGATAAAATAGAAAGTAAAATCACTTAAAAAGCTGCCTTGTGATATAAATTTCAATTTCCTTTTTAAAGAAAGCCGACCCCTTTGTGAGCTGGAAGATGAAAGTTGCCTATTAAATGTGGACATTTCTGGCTATTCTGCCTGGAGGTCAATGAAGTAGAACAAGATATTGAAGATATGCTCCCAAACTGGGTCAAAACTGTGTTAAAAGATGAGAGGATTATTTCAGGGAGCCACACAATAATCCACTCACATGGGTTGAAAAAAATGTGTGCAGCGGTTTTGGACTCAGAAATACTGTCTGATGAGTGGGATTAGCCAGCCAGTGTAGTGCATGGTATCGCTTGCAGGTTCCATTTCTAGTGCTCCGTTCAGCAGAACTCCATTATTTCAGAAGCTAAGCAATCACAGACTTCAAAAAGCAATTTCATCATTTTCTACCTGTCTTTGTATAAGCAAATAAAAAATATAATCTGAAATTATTTCTCCCACTTAAATGGATCAAGGGGAAGAAAACCTTAAAAATTTGCTAAAATATACATTAAATGACCTTCAAAATTAATCAGAAGGTTTAAGTTCATCTCACAGTGAGTGATATTCTTTTGTTTTCTTGTATGATGTATTAGATTGATATATATTAAACATGGAAAGCTTTCCCCATTAAACCCAGTAACAAAATAATAACTTCTGCTCCCCTCACCACTAGCAGTTAATATTGTTCTAGGAGTTCTGGACAATACCATGACCAGAAAAAATATGAACTTTAAAATATTTAAAAAGAAAAGACTAAAATGTATTCACTTTAGACTGTGTTTTTATATATCTATAAAACTTAAGGCCATTAAATAAAAAGACTTTCAGAAATTTACTTTGATAGATGTACAAATATGAATATCTGAAAAAAGAGTTGGTCCCTCACCCCTTACATAAGGAGTAAGAAAGTAAGAGCTAGGAAAATGAATTTACATCAGAAGGTAGCTCTTTAGTCAGAATTACTTCATCACCATAAAAGCAAAAATATATTAAATAATGATAAGAGATAACTGAAATAAAGCACAGTACTTATAAAAGAAAATTACAAAATTTTAAGACCAAAGAAATCCTTAGTGTAATAATAACAATTTCTGTTTTATAAATTACTCTACATATAGCACCTTTTAAAAGCCATTTTATTATGCTCAAAGATTCTGGTGGTCGGGAATTCTGAAAGAGCACAGAGGGAATGGGATATATGGAGCCTCATCTGGGAAGACTAAAATAGCCAAGAATGATTCAATGTCTAGGGCTGGAATATTCTGGAAACTTCACAAGTTTGATAGTTGATGCTTGCCCTTGCCTGGGGCTCACTTGGGGCTGTCAACTAAATCACCTCCATGAGGCCTCTCTATGTGGCCTGGGATTCCTCAGAGCATGATGGGAGCAGTAGGGCAGGACTTGGAGAATGTCAGTGTCCCTGAGAACAGGTTAGACATTGGTCTGCCCCTCCTGGCCTCACCTGGGAGGCCACACAGCAGCACTTGCACTGCACACTGCTGGTAACTAGCCTACCACAAACACTATCCCATTCAAGAAATTTCTTTGAGAGGAGTGCCAAAGGATTTTTAGTCATACTTTTAAAAATCTACCACATTTAGAAACCGGAAAACACATAATTTTAAAGTGAAAAGATTAATGTTCCCTAATTAATACATGCACTTAATACAGCTCTAGTCATATTGAAAACAGGATTTATTTTAAATTTGTCAAAAGGGTTTCCAGAGATCATATGGGAGATAAGGTTGATAATAGCAAAAATGTTTTGAGAAGGAATACTAAAAGGAGTTCTTATGCAATTTAGCATTACAAAACTATAAGATAGCTTGGGTTAGTTTAAAAATAAATTAATCCTACAGAATAGGAAGCTCAGGTCTGAGTATTTATAAGAATCACATATGTTCCCAGTCACACTAGGAAAAGGCAGCCCCATTCCCTCAGTGGTACTGGTTAAATGTGGGGTATTGTTTGAATCGCTAATTTATGCAAGGTACAAATAGAATGCTTGAAAGAATTTAAAGTGCATGTGAAAATCAAATCAGAAAATAACAACCATTTATTTACTCTTTGATGAGGATAGGACTGTACAGAACCAACATTGGAATTCATTGGTTTATGTGTATATTCATTCATATACACATATATATGTAATTGATAGACTTGGATCCATCAAGATTAAAACTGTACATGAAATAACTAAAAACAAAGGTAACAGCACCTAATAACTTACACCATATAAAGCAGAGAGTCAATGTTCTTGATAGTAAAGAGTTTTAAAACAGTAGGAAAAAGTTGATCACCCGAAACAGAAATGAGCAAAGGCCATGAACAAGTATTTAACAGAAAGAGAGACATTCAGAGGCCAGTGGATAACCTGAAACCCTGCAGAAGCATGGGAGAGAATAAGAAAGCAGGAGTGGAATGGAGACTACCTGTAAGAAGCAGAGAAGTCGTTTGGCAGGTAATAATGCTTTGTTATGTAGCTGCACTAGGATCACACTTGAGGGTTCAATCATGTGACAGCCATTCGTTATTTTCATTGCTCCACTTGAACGTGACTCTCAAGGAAAAGAGTCTTGCTTTTAGCAAAGCAGTGTGGTTCTCTGTGATCTTTCTCAACAGCTTCTCCAATTTGGAAAAGAATTCCAGACTCCAAGACCCACCTCTTCCCCTGAAACTTGATATGTAGGAAAAATTCCATTTGGTAATGTGTTGAAGGCTACTTTTCAGGTATTCCACAATGAAAATTTAAAGTAATAATACATGGCCATTCTAATTCATACTTCATCTTTTAAAATACCAAAGAGCCCTTTATACCAAACAAAATCTTACATAGAACTTCAATACATACAGAATAGGCAAAGTAGAGCTTCGAATTTGGTTTGGGCAGAGAAGGCTCCTGCCTGCTTTGTCTCCTTTTTTGCCCTTTGTGGCAGCTCTTTTGTACCCTTCTTTAGCCTGGAACTCCAAGAGTGCAATGGGACAATGGTGACTTAGAGGAAAGAGCCATTTGCAATCATAGGCACTTGGTTAAAGACTGTGGAATGAGCTCTATAAGGAAGACTATGTAATTCATTTTCATTACTTTTCTTAAAACGTGCAAACCTAAAGCGTTTTATTACTTAAGTAAACTGGATAGCTGTTAAATGTATTGATTAATATTTTCAACAATAATTGTAAGGATCTTTTATGAAGGCATAAATATTTTAAGAGAAACACCTATTCCTCAACATTTTCTTCATATTTTTGTGACTAGCACAGAAAAATTATTATTTTAAAATATGCTCCTGGTAACTCTCTTTGCTTCAATAGCAAAAGTACGGTACATAAAACATGTGACTTTAAAAGTTCAGGTTTGCCTCTGGGGTGGAAACCCTGGAATGGTTTGGTAAGCACTGAAGCTGAATAAAATAAATGCAGTGAGCTGTATGAAAACAACTTATAAATAGAGATGCAAAGAAAAGCCATAGGGAGAGCTGGGAGTACTTCCTGTGTGTCCAGCTGACTCTGTAGTGGATAATACACACCTGTATTCAATCAGACAAAAATAAGTGAAAAAGACAATTCGACTTCAGTTTACTCCTGGAGCAAATACTCAGAGAAAAGAAACTATGAACCAGGATGTAGGTGCTTGGGTACAGGGGAGTGAACAGGAAAGAGGATGCAGGCTGGTAGCTACAGGCATCTCAATGAGGCGTGATTTGAATGACTTGGCAGCCTGTCATTGGCTTATGAAACCCCAGAATATATTTCAAAACTCAGTAATTCTGAAACTCAGGAAGCTAATTTACCCAAGCCTAATACGTAGGTTTAGTACCTTAAAATTATTAGTGTTCCCATGCCAAGAAGACCTTCCACATGTGTGCCTGTGCTGCTAGCTAGGAGTTTTGCATTTTTGCTCCCAGGAGCCTCATTGGTTCTTGGAAGCTGGTTGACATGCAATCAACCAATAAACAGGATTTCAGATGCTAAGGGCCCAGTGCCAAATATTGGAGGGGAGTAAGAATCTCAGGAAAAGTTACCCTGAGATAAGCTGTGGAAAGAGCAATCAGCATTGTTGCCCTCGTTAGGATGGTTTTGGAATACTCCTCATCTCACTGAATGTGCAGTGGCTTTGAATGCATACTCATGTGGGCAAAACTTTAGGAATCTGACCCATGTATTGTGGTAGGCAACCGTGCTATGATGAAAACACTCTGCTGAAATGGACAGATAAAGTATTCAGAAACACTGGACCACTACCCATAGGATCTAGAGAGACACCTAGGAATATACCAATGTTTTTCTCTCCAGTGGATTGATACTCACTGAATATGTTAAACAACATAAATATGGGAACCAATATGAAAATCCTTTTAAGCTCTTAGGATCCCATTTACTTTGCTGGCCCATCTTTTTAGTCATCTGCTAATGGCTAAAGCAAATGTACCAAATCAAGAGAGAATTTCAAAGGACTCTGACACATTGATGGAGATCCTGAAAAGAGGTTCTCAACAGGGGCACTCTTGGTATTTGGGGTAACATCATTCTCATGCAGGTTTATTTTAAGCCTGGTGAGGTGTTTAATGTCCTTGATCTGGGAACACTAAATGCAAGTAGCACCCGATAGTCATTGCAACAATTGAGAATTTTTCCAAATGTCTCCAGGGAGCTGGTACCACCTTTGGCTGAATGCTGTTGCTCAACTCTTCATTTTAGGGAGTGAAATAGGGATCTCTGTCCATGAGCTACAATTTGGGTTTTGGCCCACAATAGTTACTCAGGAGCTATTAGCTCCTGTGGCTGCTGGGACACAACTGAGTATTAAGCTTTTGCTTTATAGAGTGTGTAAAATGTTTATTGTGTCCATTCTTCAGCTAAAGCTTTCAGTTCAGTTTGGTTTGTTTTTATGACTGTTCATTTCAGCTGCCTTGAATATATGACTGACATTAGGTTTATTGGAATTGCTGTCACCGTCATTTCTATGTTGTAAACACCAAATGTGAAGCTAACTGTGTTCTTTAGACTTTTTGGGATTCTAAACTCTGTATTTGTGGCTTTTCCCCTTTGTATTAAAGAGCATGAATGGGGTAGTTCTTTTAAATTGAGGCATTCTTATTTTGTGCATGTCTGATTTTTCAGATGTACTCTGGAAGAAAATAAGGGTAACAATTCATATTTGAAACAGGCATGTCCAATCAAAATGTAGCTTATTTCTGCCTGTTCTGCCAAGCTGAAATGATCTCTTAGATACATATGATTTCATGGGCTATAGATCACCAATTTTGCGTAATTTAAGCTTGAGAGACTTGTACTGATGTATTTCACCTCTGAATTATTGGGGGAGATATCAGGGGACACAAATAAAGATTGTGTGGGGGAGTCAAACAGGAGTCAGGTGATGAATGGCAGAATGTTTATCAAAGAGGAAAACTGATTTTTCAAGCAACCAAAACAAAGAGGCTCATTGTTTCCTTGGCCATGCGTAAGTGCTTTGAACTCTTCCTCAGGTTTTAAGATTAACAAAAAAGTTGGCTAACAACTTCTTTGAAGGTCACTGCCATTTTTTTTTTTTTGCAAAATTGACATGAACACTCTGAGATTGCCAGTCACCTCTTTGCTTTCTCAAAATTGCTTTTTGCATCCAGAACACCTCTCACCTCCCACCTCACCAGTGCCTCTTCCAAAGTCCCAATTAAAGGACTTACTTCTCCAGTATTTTCTAGACTTAACAACATGAGAAGAAGCACTTGAGTTACTTCATAAAAATATACAGACCACTAGGTCTTTCCCATCAAAATTCAAATTCAGGTACTGTGAGTGGGTCCTGGGTCCAGGTTATTTCTATCTTTGGGTCCATTTGGGAAACACAGTACTGTTTTTCCACCTCCCTTTGATAAAAAATATAAATAGCAGAACAATGCAAGGTGACTGCACAATTCTGGAGATAAGCACTTGAATTTTGAGCATATAGCCTTTTCATGTGTAGTGTTTTTACTTATAAATTATATAATTTTTTACTTTACAAATATGTAGTATTTTTACTTATAAAATATTACTGCATTCTGACAACTTATGCAACAGATATAAATTTCTAGAATACAGTAGAAACCGATCCTTGCCTTAATAAATTTCAGTGGTACAGTCAAAACTGCCAAGATTATCAATGACTGTCTTACTTTTTAAAGGGAAAAGTTTCTGTTGTCAATGTTGGAAGAAAACTTGGAATTTGGATAGAAGATTAATGTCATGGTACAAGATTTACTGTCGAAGTGCAAGATTTAATTTCTAAAATTGCTAACTCAACTTCTCTTACAAGTATTTAAATATAGTTTGGATGCTTTGGGGAGAAAGAATAAATTGTAAGTGATGTTTTTCGTAGCACTTTAAAATGCTCACACCTCAAGAAAGAATAATGAAATGATGTAATAAAAGACCAGGTATAAGTGTAAATTGATTAAAAAGAAATTCATTTTAAGAAATAAATAATATTAGTAATAAATAATGGTAATTCCTACTATTGAGTGCTTAACAGATGCCACTCCATATGTTTATATACATTGTTATGTTTATATACATTATTTCATTTATTCCACTTAACAATTCTACAAGAGATTATCAGTTCTTTTCCTTTTCTTTTTGGTACAGGGGATTGAACCCAGGGATGCTTAACCACTGAGTCACATCCCCAAGCCCTTTTTTATATTTTATTATTTTATTTAGAGACAAGTTATCTCTGAGTTCTTAATATGATGCTCAGAAGGGTTAAATATTTGCCCAAAGTAACATAGAATTTCAGGAATTGGGTCCTGAGTCAATCAAAACTAGTCTACTGGTCTGTGTCTGGCCAGGTTAAATCGTACAACCTATCATATCTCACAGTTTTGAGAGTGAAAAGGAATGCCATTGATAATAACAGAAAACCAGGTATAAGCTGGGTCTGTACTGAGCAAACTATATGGTCACTCTGGTGTGAACACAGCTAGTTTGTTTTCCCACCAGGCAAAGTAAGCATGAGAGGCAGAGGAATAGGGACACACAAAACCATCTCCCAGCTTTTAAAAATGGCTCCAAAATACAGAAGGAAAACTGCAAAATGAAACATGATGAAATTCTTTTAACCCAATAACTACAACTTGAATGAAATCTATAATTACATGGGATTTATATTTAACATGTATAGTGGGTACATTTAAATGTTTTATCTTATTCCTGGTAGATGCCCCCAAATCCTTGAACCCCAAAGCCTTTCCATTATCCCACTATATGCATGATGTAGAAAAGCTTCAAGTGTCGCATTCTCCCCAAAATTCCATCCTTTGCACCTTTGCACATGACTCTTCTCGCTTTCAGACTTACAGAGAAGTGACTTGCTTAGGGATGTGTAATTAGTGGTAGAAACAGAAGAAAACATCCCAGTTCAGAGTTCCACCTCCTTTTTGGAGTTTCTGCTGTAGGTTCTTTTTGGGATGAAGATGAATAAGGATGAATAAGGATGTCAGTCTCCATTGCAAGCAGCCTATTTTCCACTGGGTACACTCTTCACCTCCAGCATCATATGCCATCTGTAGGCATCCTAGGAGAGAGGTAGAGAGGTGCTATACTTTTGTTACCATCTCTTGCCTAGAGTTAAGGAAATGGAAATGCTAGGAGCTCTGCCTCTCATGTAGCTACATGTCCTCACAGAGCCTCATCTGTGTTTAAAGTTAATTCATGTATCCATTTAAAAATTCCCATGCAAATAGAATGCACCTTTTGTGTCATACAGTTGTATGAGTTTTGCCCATTGCATAATGTTAGCCACTGATAAGACATTAAACTTTTCTCTGAGGGTTATAAAGAAGAATAAAGGCCCAGTTTTAATAGAATTTGTAACCCCATTGTCTGTATACATCCACCACTGTAATACCATATGGAACAATTCTATCACCTGCGAAATTCCCTAGGGCTGCCTCCTTGTAGCCAACCTCTCCCCTCACCCCATGCTCCTGACAATCACTTATCTGTTCTCCATCCATATGGTTAGTTTTTCCAGAATGTCACATAAATGAAGCTAGATAGTAAGTAGCCTTTTAAGTCTGTCTTCTTTGGCTTAGCATAATAGATTCATCCATTGTTACCAGTAATTTACTGCCTTTTCTTATTGAGTAGTACTTCACTGTGTACATATATATATACACACACACTCTACACTACAGTTTGTGTACTCATTTGAAAGTGGAAGTACATTTGTGTTTTGAATAAAATTGCTATAAACATTCCTGTTTATTTTGTTAGTAAGTCTGTACAATCAAAATACCTATTTAAAGAAGGAAGAGAAACAACATATCCATTTTTGATCTGTAAATTTTAAGAAAAAATGTTCTAAATTCTTCATTGACAAAAATTATCCAAGAAGGTTAAATTGTATAGTGGGATTTTTTCTACCCAGAGAAAGGGGAGAATCAGCTTTCTGTTCTCACTGATCAAGTCATTTCAACAAAAGACAGGATTCTTTTGCTATTTCCCATTCCAAAAGGAAAATATGTAACCTGATGAAGTGACAAAGAAATAGGATCATTTTACCTATGACTTAAATCAGTAAAAAAAAAAAAAAAAGCACCAAGTGGAGAGATTTAGATGGTACCAGGACATAAACTGAGAAGATAGTAAATGTTCTTAAGGGATGTGGATATACTAACACTCATTCTAGCAATGCTGGTGTCTTCCACAGTGAGGGTAGAAATTACCAGTGAGATCAAGCACAACCAAAATCTCTGCAGTTCAGAATTATGGGCAAGAACAAGCTGCATTGGGAGGGTAAAGGCCTGGTATGGAGATTTTCTTGTTTGGAGCAAGAGACAAATTACTCAGACAAATTTGGAAACAGAAAGGAAAACCTTCTTTATTGTGAGCTAGGACTTTTTTTTAAATATCAGGTGAGACATTCCATTTATTACACAAAAAATGTTTAATGTAAGACAAAGAATAATAACTTTTTCTGTGGCACTATGGTATGTTTAGACCAAAAGGAAATGCTTTCTCTTAATAACTGTTCATTTGGTACCAACTTCCCTGGATCACATGGAGTTTGCAAACTGGAAGATATCCAGGTATATATATTTACCTGGATTAAAAACCCATTTCGACTTAACATGTCGTGAAAGGAAAGGAAAACCCAGCTTACATTTACAATGAGAAGAAACTCAAATATCTAATTAAAATATAAAATATTCATTAGGTTTTTGGAAGTTCCAACATGCAACACATTGTTGAGCTCTTCCATCAGAAACAAATCAGATGTTTTTTTTTTTTTTTTTTTTTCTTTTTACTGGAGCATATACATTTTTGTTTCAATTGAAGCTAAAAGGCAAACAGAGATGTAAATCTATGATTCATATTTTGTGATCCAGTGTGTATGTTCTGACAACTTTAAATTCACTGACTCATGAAAGGGCAATCATAATACTTTATTTATGGAAACAGAGAAATTAGTAAACAAATAATGGAATTGCACACTTTCTCTCATGGCTAATTTCTCATGTGTGCAGAATGGGGCCCTCAGGCTGGGTCATCTCTCTAGGCTAGCTTATCTCAGATGATTGACTGACCTTCAGCTGGTGAGGACTGTGACTCTTGTCTTCTTAGATCACTGAGGCAGAGGTAACTTCTGTTTGCTTTCTAGACTGCTACTGCATTGGCCTGCATCCATCTTAGAAGGAAAAAGACACCTGAATTTCCATCAAAGATCTTTGAATTGCTTTAGCATGCTATTCCTCTTGAACTGGAATTCTTCCATTTAAATTCTGGCTCTTGATGTTCATGCTCTAAATTCTAGTTCCTGCCTTTGCCTGCAATGCGTGTCTACTTGTCCTCAGAAAATCAGAGATGTCCAAAAATATTAAAGAAAAAAAAAGTAAGGTGATTTAATGGGGAAAGAAGTTATTTAAGTCTCAGAAACAGTTTGGCATTGGGTGCCAGATATAAAGTGTGATCATTTCATGTCAACATTTTCTATAAATGAGATTTTAATATCTAATGCAAGAGAACCCTCTTCAAGTTAACATGGAGATAGGGAATATGTGGAATCCAGATTATTTGGGAAGAATATATAAAGCAAGTGATTTTTTGTGATTGTTCTAGAAAAATTGTGCTAAAAGAAAGCCACTGTGGCAATCCCAGCCTACGTGTAGTTTTGTTTACATATTCTGCTAGAGAAGAGTTAAGAAGACCTTTGTTGTTTCCTGAATCAAATGATTTCTCAGAGAAGTCCAATTAACATGATTTTCTGTGCTCTTTGTCTTTTGAAGGGGTAGTTTTATGTGTCATAATACAGTTTCTTTTAAAACAAAAAAAGGATAAATGATTGTCCAAAGCCAAATTTACCTTATGTCCTATTTATTTATGCACAGCCTAGGAGGTTGGAATGGGCTTTATATTTTTGAATGATTTCAAAATAATCAAAGAAGTATAATATTTTATGACATGTAAAAACTTTGAGATACTAAATTCCATTGTCCCTAAATAAAGTTTCATTAGAACACAATCATGTTCATTTGCTTATATTTTGTCTATGACTGCTTTCATGCCATAATGGCATAGGTGAGTATTTGCCACTGAGATTGCTTTGCTTGCAAGGCCTAAAATATTTGCTATCTGGCCCTTTCAAGGAAATAAATTTCAGATAATATGCTTTTGATGTGGACAAGATAATCTTTGAAAAAATTTAATTGCAATAAGGTTTTTGTATGTCACTCTTTAGTTTATTAATCTATCTGCTTATCCCATGCAATATCCACAAGATTTACAAATTACTATAAATTTAGCCTCCAGCCCTTCAAATAATTTTGACTACCTTAGAGGAAGTGGAATGTAGGTTGATAAAATTGAAATCAAGAACACAGCCCCAAAATCTAGAATTTGAGGAACATATATTTGTCTGTGGCTTAGAGGAGGATTTAGCAAAACATAAATTGCTTTGGGTTTATTAGAGGTTCTGAGTAGTCTTGCTATCCTGGTATAATAGTAGAAGCTTATGTAGTCTTTGCCCTTCCTATTTGCTGCCAAAGGATCACTTGTTTTAATTATAGGGTTTGCTTTCTTAGCCAACCTGGGTGATGTTTTACCCCATATTTTATAACTGAAAAATTTGACAATTTTACTCACATAGCAATTGATCAGAAAAAGTTGTATCAAGATCCTGTCTTCTAGGATATTTTGAACCATGTACTATTATGATCCCTGGACTCCACCTTGAAGAATTGATTTAGAGGCTTCATGATTGGGTCCAAGGTTTCAATGAAATGGCATTATAACTGAAGCAATGCTGAGATCTGGCAATTGGGAAATGTTTAAGTCAATTATAGCACAATGATATAGTGGAATATAAAAACACCATTCAAAACGGTATGGAGATCATGCCACTAAGCCGAAATAAGTTTGCAAAATGACATCAAAGTATGGCTAAAATAACACATATCCAAGGAGACAAGGGAGTTCAAATGGAGCAGCACTCTTCAAATGGTGTGGTCAAGGTTCCACATAGATCCATGAGCAGTACATTACCAATTAGTAAGAAAAGCAGGGAAACCCAGAGTTACCATTTAGGAGTTTTTATGGCAACTTAACAAGTTAGCTTTAGTGTTGGACTTAAAAATAAAAGCAAAATTAGGCTTGTATTTTTTGTCTTTTTATTTTATTTTTCTAGTAATAAATTTTTATTATGTTTCACCAAAGTCTTAATCTGTAAAATGCACTGAAAAAAATAAAACTGATCCTTTCCCACAGACAGTTTGAGACACACTTTGTACATTGGAAAAAACATGTTCTTCTTAATATTAAGTGTGTAACACATTTTTCAAAAGAAATGTCATTTTATGGATATTACTATTTTATTTTAATCATAGGTTGTGATGTTGCCTGGTCAGTTGCTTATCAAATTTCTGTAGTTGGCCAGAGAGAGTGCCATTTTATTTTATTTTCCCTTGAGTACAAGTAACTTTTAAATATCAAATGCTATCATGTGCTGCAGCAGTATGACAAGAGAATTTTGTTTAAATGACTGAATCATTGCTGGAACATAATTTAAAGGGGGAAAACAGAAATTCTACAGAAACGTGTAGATTGAGTAGCTGTGCAACCAAATAGAAATGTCAAGATCTTCCTCCACTTAAGATGCAGGGACCCATGCATTGAGGCACAAGCACAGAAAGTGATTTACAATTTGAAGGAAAACCACAGTAAAATAATTGAGAGCTGGAAAGCAATCTCACTGCTGCCAAATTGCTTTCCGCCATGCATGCTCCATTTAGGGACGATATTTGGATACTTACATTTAGTTTGTGCATATTTTCTTCCCCCTGTGAATATTCCATCCTGTCAGATTAGAACTGCTTCTCTGCTGTGATCAGCAAAAGGGAATATCCAAATTGCCCAGCCTTGGACTATGCCTGCAGCTTTATAAATAGAAAATGGTTGATTTTTTTTTTTTAAGTGCAAAGGTGATAAGCTGGCTGTTAATGAGAATATTCTTGGTCTCTAACTTGAAAAAACATGGATTCCTTTCAGATAAGTTTTAACTTGAATTTATGGGAAGAAGACATAGGAAAGAACACTGTAAATTGTAAAGGATTGGTAAACTATTTGTTAAAAATAACAATAATTTACTCCTATTACAGCAATAATAACTTGTGAAAGAGATTTAATGAATATCAATCTTGGGGTTGCTTATGGCTTCTTTCCCATGAAGTATTGATAGAAAAAGTAGACCTTCCCTGTTTGCCTAACAGTAATTACCTCTAGGAATTAATCTTATGGTTCATGGATACATTGATAAAAATGTCTGTTGTACTGTCAGACCCTTGCTTAACTAGTTCTCTTAATCACATAGATGATTAGTCATTTCTTTATAATCTTGGAAAGCCAGTGACAAAATTTGACTTAAGTTTGGTTCTTATTCCATGTGTTTTGCCAATGGAACACACTTTTGTGCTGTCCGTATGAGCAAGAATTTAACATTCAGAATATCTTTGTATTAAAACATTTAAAATGTCCTCTTACTCATCTTTTTTACTTACTTTAAAAAATATTTCTGGTTTGCTTAAAAAAAAATGCAAACCTGAAGGGTTCCTGTTGATAATTGCTTCATTTGTGCTTCAGACACATTATGAACTAGAATCAAAATCCTAATGCTAAGGTATAAAATACTCTCTTTTGTTGGAGAAAAATAGAAATATTGAAATGTAAACAGGAATAAAATATGCAAATAAAGCCTAAGCCAAGAATATGTCTGTTTTAAATTTAAAATTGGCTATAAGTCAAAGCTGATTATTCCCTGGCTAACTAGAGGATGATGGAGATGTATCTGAAAGGAATTTGACTTAAAAAATTCACAGGATCATAAGCTGTAGGTTCTAAAATTAATAGCCTCTGGCTCAGTTGGAGAGACATTTGGCCCATGTGAGCCAGGTCTTCCTAATATTGATTAGCACTGGCATTATTATATTCTTTTCACCTACCTTCAGTTTATATTCCTGATGCTAGAGGTCACTTTTTTGAATTAAACATAAATGTGCTTTTGTCCTAAGTATAGGCTGGACTGTGGTTCTGCATTGTCCTGTGACTAAGCAGGGAGATTTTAAGAGTGATGGACGATGCCTTAGAAGTTTATATTTCCTGTGAGCATGCCTGATCACATATGCACACACTTACACACACACACACTCACATGTACATCAGAAGCTCTCATACTTAAGGTGATGAGGATGAATCAATTAAAGCAGATAATTCTCCAAAAACTGACGCCTACAAGCATACATAACTTAAAATGTTTTTATTTTATTTGCATTTTACATTTAATTTTTTTTAACTTGGACATCTGTATGCATTTATGTCTCCATCTTTTGATGGAAATTTTTTTTTTCTTTTCTTCAAATGAGAATTTCCAAAGCTTTCCCAAAGCAAGCAAGACTCTTCCCGAGGAGAGGGCCGGTGATTGGAGGGCCTGCTCTAGGTTGTATAAGTCATGCCCTTTGAGAATCATCTGTCATATCCAGCTCGCGTTATCTTTAGATAGAGTGAGTACTCAGACACTTGTGTAGCAATCTGAGTGCAGAATCAGTCCAGACCCTCAAGATTTTGTTTTAACAGCTTTATAGTTCTCTTACTATATCTAACCTGATGGCTCCTCTACCTAGTCTTTCCAAAGGATGCAACTTAGTCTTTATGGAAACCACACTCTTTGGATACTTGCTTTCATGGCTTTACATACATTTTTTTTCTAAGTCTAATAACAAATGATACCTACATAAACAGCTTAGGGAGGAAACGTGACTTATAATACACTTATGGATTCCAAGAAGATAATGGATAAGCATAGTAAAGAGTTTCCCACCAGCTTTAGCTTTCAGTATTCACTGGATGCTTCTTAATTTTTTTTTTGTCACTAAGTTTTGCAAAGAGAATGAGGGCTGTTGTTTAATTAGTCCTGTTTTTCCAGTCTCTAGAAAGCTCAAAATAAAACATGTGACATTTCTAGAAAATTATAGACTCAGATGGTCATGATCTCACTATTTTGAACTTAGACTTTATCTTCTTTTTCTGTTTTTTTTTTTTTACACCCATTTATTTTCTTTTTATGTCTTGTTATAGTCTAAGAAACTGCCAATCTTTTGCTAGAATGCCAGGATGATTTTGCTGACCGTGTTGATTATTGTCAGCATGGTATAATCTATGTTTTGCAAGATTTAGGTTCTAAAATTAGCATGACTGGAAAACAAAAGACTGCTTAAATTACCTTTGAAAGTCCCTTGAGAACAATCTGTGGCTAAGCTCAACCCATCATATCTCCGGAGGTCTTAAACACCTGATTTTTCCATAATTTTTGGAAAAGATGAATTGGACTGTGTTAAGTGTCAGATGAAGTAGACTGGCTTTGCCTTCAGGGACGTAGAATGTTAAGGGTGTTAAGGGTGGACATGTAGAGTGTTAAGGGTGGGTCATACTATGAGAGAGAGGCTCGTGGTAGCTGACATTTATGCCCCACACCTAAGGTGTTTAAAGCACATTCTGCCTGGTGTTATTTCTACATGCATTCCTTGCTTCTGTGTGATCTACCTGTCCTTGTTTTAAGACAAAGACAGAATTTCATGAAGTTCCCTTCCCACGTCTTCACAGAGGACATGCTCAACAATTTTGAAAGAGAGAAAATAAAGATGAATGGAAACATTTTGCATATGTTTTCAAGTCCATAAGGGTGCATTCTTAATTTTTTTTAACTTGGTATTTCAAAACTTAACTTCACTGTTTTCAACTTTACAACCTACCTTTTGGGTGGTCACATTACTGCTTTGGAAGATTGATTTTTTTTTATGTGATTCTTAACTTGGATTAACTTCCTCAAACATTAAACTTTTAGAAAAATTTGTGCATTTGAATTGTCAGGGCCAGCACTTCTTGTGTCAACTCTAAATCCTTATCCTTAAAATACGAGCTTCCTAATTGTATTACCACCTTTACATTTAATAAAAGACAGAATTTGTATTTTATGTATGTGAGGATAATATCAAACTTTCATTTCCTTCTAGGACCTTTTCTTTAGCCAAACAATAATTGAAAAAAATACAGTTTCATATTAATAACCTAATAATTATTAGTCTTCAAAATAGAATTATACATAATACCCATATTGGTTTTTCCTTGATAGACAACTGTAAAGTGTTTTTGTTTGTTTGTTTTCATCTATGATTAATTTTCTTCATTCAAGGTACCTTAACTAGAGGATTTTTTATTTTTTGGTACTAGGGATTGAACCCAGGGGCTCCTTATCACTGAGTCACATCCTCAGCCCTTTTTATTTTTATTTTGAGACAGGGTCTCACTAAGTTTCTTAGGGCCTAACTAAGTTTCTGAGGCTCATCTCAAACTTGCAATCCTCCTGCCTCAACCTCCCAAATAGCAAGGATTATAGGAACTGGAGTACTTTTTACTTAAGACAAATATGGGAATGTAACATTTGGTGCTTTTGAAATTGTGACCTCTGTGGACATAGAATTGATTTTTAGGAGGCAACATTGTGAAATGATTTAGGTATTGAGTCTGGGCTTGGAGTGAGACTGACAGGACCTGAGATTTAACCTCCACATGCCTAAGTTTTCTCATCTGTAAATACAATTAGTAGTATTTATTTCAGATCAAATGAAATAATAAGTCTAATATACTCAAATCAATATTCAATGCCATGAGTTCTCAATGAATTATTTTAATGTTGGCCTTGTGCACATGAGAGTAGGTTCCACGCCAGCAGTTGATTGACAAAAATGCCATTGAAATGCTTTGGTGTTCTGATCTTTTACCTCCTCCCTTTTCTCCCCTTGCAGGTGGCCCCAGCCATTAAGGAGAGGATGATGAAGAAAGGAAGCCTCATGCTGGGCTACCAACCTCACCGGGGAAAGGTCAACTTCTTCCGCCAGGTGGTGATCAGCCCTCAAGTGAGCCGGGAGGACATGGACTTCCTCCTGGATGAGATAGATCTCCTGGGTAGAGACATGTAGCTGTGGCTTTTGGTCCCCCAGAGGCATGGATCCTGTCCTGGGGAGGGCATCTGGAGACATGTAGTAGATTATAACATCTCTGATGGGAAATGGGAAATTTCAGACCCAGCAAAAACAAAATGCTAAGCAAATGGTATTAAGGATTCTTGCTGCCTGGGCACTACTGTTGCTATAAAGGAGTTTGTTTTGTTTTGTTTTGTTTTGTTTGCAAAGATTGCCTCTGGACATAGCCTTGGAGAGAGTTCAGTAAATACCATGTGGATCCTGTGTTCTAAACTTACATTGCTATTTAAAGAACATATAAATTAAAAATTAATAGTTTAAGGCAGGATTCTCAAGTGTGGTCCCTGTACTGGGCACATCAGCATCACGGGGGAACTTATTAAAAATGTAGATTGAAAGCCTCACCCCAGACCAACTGAATCAGAAATCCTGGGGTATGCAACACCCAGTATTCTGTGTTTTAACAAGTCTTCCTGTTGATTCTGATGCATAGTAAAATCTGAACACACTGGTTTAGAAAACACCTTGTATGATTGAATAACTGATCTAATGTTTTGCCAGCAAGAGGTTATCTAATATTTCAGTAGTCCCTGAGCCACTCTTTGAAAATACAACTATGGCATTTTAGTATGACTTTTTAAGGGCATCAGAAGCATGTCAAAGCTATTTTTTTAAAGACTATACAAAATGTTTACTTTATAAAAATATATGTTTTATGCAGGCTAAATAATTATTTTCAAAAGCTAAAACTAACCATTATCTGTTCTAATTTATGTACATTAGAGATTAGGATAAAAAAATAAACACTTTGCAGGGTGATCTTTTGATCAAGGAATAATGGTTCTAATTGACTTCCTAAAACCAATCATATCATGAGCTAGGGAAGAACATTTCATACGTATGTTTGTGTGGGTCTCTTTTATCTTTAGGGACCCATTTCCTGTCTTGCTCTCTTTCTTGTAAGAATAACCAGAATGAAGTCCAGGGTTGTATGACATTCTCTATCCCAAGCTTTGAAATGTCAGTATATACTACTCAATGGTTTATATTGGGCAGAAAATCTGGGAAACGAGAGGTCTTTCAATGCAAACACCTCCTCCATTTCTCCTGGAAGTGGATGGTGGTCCTGGTCCTAGATTCCTAGCAGACTTTCATGTGACTAAGACATGGACACAATTCAAAGATGTGGAGTTCTGCATTTGAAGGTGAATAAAGAATGTTCAAGGGTTAGATTTTAGCACATACAGTGGACTTCTCATACTTCATCATTAGCTCATGTCATTTAAATTTTGAGCAGTAGATTTTGACTGTTTTGCTTTTATTGCACATTATTATTTTAGTATGCATGTTTTATCAATATCTCCTTTAATCAATTTTTTTTTTTTTTGGTACTGGGGAGCAAGCCCAGGGCCTCTCATGTGCTAGACATCCTTTAGTCAAAGAATATTTTAATCTTTTTTTCTAAATCACTTCACATTCTGTGATGATAGCTGTGTGTGTGTGTTACATTTCTTGTTGCCTTTTTTTGTTAATGTCTACACAAAATGGTCCTAAAATTGATGTTTGCAATAATTTGGATTTCATGAAATAAAGAGCAATATTAGTGTACTTTGTGTCATTAACCTTTCTTTTCCTGTTATCTCCTGTTCACCAGATTATACCCATATATTTTAGAAGTGAACTGGATTCAGTTGGCAATTCAGTTTCACAATTGAGCAAATAGGTAGGAAGCTGTCTGGTTGTTAGTTAATGCCATGAATAAAATGGAAAAAGTGGTTACAGCTAAGTGTGGGTTTGTGTCTTGTGTAGTCTTCCTTCTCCTGGGCAGTGGAAAACCATAGCCACAGCTCAGCTCCTGCTGTGCCTTTTTCTGAGAAGTGGCAATTCCTTCATCAATAGAAAAACAACTGCTAACAGATATTTGATGAAAGGTTGATTACAATTCTGTTATTCATTTATTCACTAAAAATATCAGCAGTGTGCCTGCTGTATTTTAGGCAATGATCTTAGGGACTAGAGATAGGCAGTGAATAAAATAGAGTTCTTACTTCTCTCAAAGGCAAAGAATTGGTCCATAAATATATACCAAACTAAGTGATAGTAAGTACTTTGAAGAAAAATTAAGAGAGTAAAGGGTTAGATTTTGGGAACGAGAGAGGTGGTGTGTGCTATGTAGAAATTTGGTTGGGTGAGGCTTCTGTTGAGCTGATATTTGACTTTTGACTTTAAGGAAGTGAGTGAGAGAGTTGTGTGGTAGAAGGGAAAAGGATGCTCCAGAGAGAGGGTATACCAAGTCCATACTTTTGCTCTGCTGTCCTTAGAGATGAATTCAATCATCCAGTGGCCCCCTGTTTGCAACCCCAGCCATATTTTCCACATTTCAGGCAGCAAGAAACAGAAAGGGACTCTACCATCACCATTGGCTTTGGGGGACATGTGTTTCTTCAGAGGAGACTGGAAAATGTAGCTTTTTGATTTGTTTGTGTTTTGTGTCATTTTAACCAGATATGTTGATGTTGATATTTTAATTAGACATGTTGAGGTCCACACTCACACAAGTAGCTCTGTCATTAGAAAATTAAAACCTGCTGTCAGGAATCAAGAATGGGCACTAGAGGCAACTCAGGTTTTACCATCACGGCACAAGCATGGAGTGACACCAATTCTTAAAGCAAAGTTTTATTTTTCCAGACAGCTCATTAATTAACCTAGGCTGATAACACTTGATTGTAATTAAAACTACTTGGAATCCAGTCAGTCTGTTTGGTTCATACTTATCTAATCCTTCCTGAAATAGATTGATAGAACTCAAAATGCTTTAATCCCCTTGACTCCATCAGAGCTCATATGGAACTGGAAAATAATTATATTTACTTTTAGATCTTCAGGACCCATTTGCTTCTTATTAATTTAAACCAATCTAAACTAACCTAATATATTTTCTTATGGGGATTTATTTCAACCAATTACACCTGGTTTGGTTTGTTCTAATTTCTATAAGGTTTATTTTATACAGTTTGATTTAAGAAATATTGGGTTAAATTTCCTTAATCCAACTGTATTCAGAAAGAAGTTCCCTTTTCATGATAGCATGACTTTAGTGAGCACAAGTGAACAGAAGCAGTACCCAGCAAGGGGAATCTTGATTGGATCTTTGGGGATAACTCATTGTTCAGTACAAAGACAAGTCCAGATTAAACCAGAGTCATTAAGTGGAGAAAAGTGGTATCTCTCAGCTCTCTTTTCTGTTATACTTTTCTCTCTACTGGCACCCTATTGGTCAAATGAAACTGGTACCCAGGCTCTTAAATAAAGATTCATGAGGTAGAAGGTGAGTATGGGCAGGAATGTGGAGTACCATAGCCAAATTACAAAAGTAGCATGAGTCTCTTTTTGCCTTAACCATTTTGTCCAGCAGGTATGGCATTTCTTAATGGCAAAAGGCCTGCAAGTTTGAGGATTCTCTAATGTAGAGACCAAGGATAATTATGACAATACCTTTTTGAGTTCCTATTATACGCATGTCCAATGTCACCTTCTTGACATGGTCTTATGTATCCTTACAAACCCCACCAGATGGGAGTTAGGATTACAATGGGGGAACCTGGAACTCAATTAAAAAAAAAAAGAATACCTAAGATTGTTAGGCTACTGAGTGATGATCCAAGATTTCAATCTAAATCTAATTCATCCAGGGCCCAGTCTTTTTCATTTTATTGGTGGATACATGTGTAAGAAAGATCAATCCCAGCAATCTGTCTGTACCTGACTTTCACAGTTACTTAGCAAATAAAAGCACCAATAACTAAGTTGGTCTCAGAGAACATTAATGATATCAGACTACCATGGCCCCTTTCTCAAACTAGAATGAAGGAAATTTTTTCTTTCTGCTTTTGCCATTGAAGATGGAGGGCAGCAGTATACAAATGACCTTTTGAGTTAAATTATTAAGAATTTTTAACAGGGAACACATTGAAGATGAGAATAACAACAATTTCTGAGTATTTGGCCATTGTTTTAATTTCATTGGCCTTTCCTGAGCCCAATGACCGTATGTTGAAATACTTGGTTCATGTTAGTTAGCTTTTTGTTGCTGTGACATAAAAGCTGGAAAAAAAAAAAACAACTTAGAAGGAGGAAAAAGTTATTTTGGCTCATTGTTCAGAGATTTCTATCCATGGTTGGCTGGCTCCAATGTTTTGGGGCTTATGTTGAGGCAGGATAGAATGGCAAAAGGGTGTGGCAGACCAAAGCTGCTCACTTTGTGGTGGTCAGGAAAGAGAGAGAAAGAGGAAGGAAGGAATAGGAACAAGACATAATCCCCAAGGGCATGTTCCCAAGGACCCAAACCCTTTAACTTACAGTTTCTACCACCTCCCAATAATGCATTCAGTTATGAATGAATCTTTCCATGGATTAATCCATTGATGAAGTCAGAATCCTCACATCCATTCTCTTCCCAAAACTGCTTGCTTCTGAACATTTCTGCACTGGGAACCAAACCTCCAACACATGAGCTTTGGGGAAATATTCCAGATCCAATTTGTAACAATTGATGGCTCCATTTGGGTGTCCCAATGACACTCCAACTCAGCGTGTGCAAAACTGACTCATGATTTCCTACCTACTGCCCAAGCTCACTCCCCAGACCTGTTCCCTCTCCATGTTTCACACCTCATTGAATATCACTATTTTCTATCTAATTTGACAAACCCCAGATGTTTCATACTTCCATCTCCCTCTCTCCTCTACTTTTTAATCCATTAACAGGTCTTGTTGGATTTACCTCTAAAATACATCTCCACTTACCTGTTTATGCCTGTGTCTATTTTCACATCCAAATTTCAAAGTTCTGTTACTTCTCTCTTGAACTATCACCTCTGTTTTAGCAATAACCTCTGTTATGGTTTGGATCTGAAGCACCTCCCAAAAACTCATGTGATGAAGACTTAGTCTCCAATGCAGTAGTATTCACAAGTGGGGTTTTGGAAGGTGGTTGGATCATGAGGGCTCTGACCTCATCATTAGATGAATCCATTGATAGATTCTTAGTTTCATGGGTTTGGAGGAAGGACTTTGTTATAAAATTGAGCTTTCTCTCTGCTTCCTGGCAGTCACTAAGTGAGAAGCTCAACTATATCACGTGCTCTCCACCACCATGTTCTGTCTCGCTACAAGCCAATAGCAATGCGGCCAAGCAGACATGGACTGAAACATCCTAAACCATGGGGCAAAATAACTTTTTTCCTTTTAAATTGTTTTTCTCAAGTATTTTGTCACAGTGACAGAAAGCTGACTAACATAGCCTCTTTGCTGCATCCATATGTTGCTTCTGTATCTTGTCCAATCCTGCTACTTAAGCTATATGGAGGCAAATGATTCTAATTTTCAAGATAAAGATCAAATTCTCCAAGCAGCTGCCAATTCCCTACATGGTTCCAACTTCCATGAAGTTTTGGATTTATGTAGAGCTGCCTTCTTCACACTGAGGTCCAGAAATTGCAGTCTTCCTTTAGATCCCACCCTCTTTACCCACTATATGTCAAAATATTTGAGTGTCATAATTCTTCCTTAAATGCTATTTTCCCTTTCTGTCCCTTCACTTAACAAAATGTATGCTTACTTCTCAGATCTCAACTTGATTCTCTTTTCCTTAGGGATAGTTTCTCTGCTTGTTCTCTGTCCACCCAAAAGGTATCTGCATCCATATGAAATCTCACACAGGTGGCTTGCCACATAGTAATTGCTCAATAAATAATTGTAGAAGTAAGGAAGAGTGGTAGGTTCGCCTGTTAAATTGTCTTTGATATGACTTTAAAAAAATTGTGGAGGCATTTAGATAGATAAATGTAAAACAACTAATCTGTTGTCTTAGAGAAAACTTTAAAAATCACCTTTAATCTTAAAACCCTTTCTACAAACTGAGAAATCAAGTGTTCTGGTTTGTAAATGCATCCTAAAGAAGATGAAAAATATTTCTAATTAAAAATCAATTTAGACTCATCTCAGAAAAAATTTCTTGGGATAAACATGATTTTGATTTCTAAATGTTTTTTTTTTTTTCATAAGAAAGTACACCCACATTAAAACAGCACAAGTCATAGATGCATTTCTAACATTTCATTAGCACAGTCTGGTACAGATTCACATATAAAATAAACAGAATTTGACATTCCAGCTGTAGATGATAATGGTATAGTACACAAAGAATAGTATATTATCATAATATATATCAAAACATATATTTTGTTTATATTTTATTAGAAGGCTTTGAGGTTTCTGTGTGTAGGTCATGCTGTGCTGGAGACCAAGGGGTGAGATGGTTGTGAAACTCTAATAGAAACAGCTTTTTTCCCAGCAGGTGTAGTACCTTTCTGATTGGACTGGGCAGGGATTTGAATGAGCAGTGGATTCTTTTTTTTTTTTTTAATTTTTTTTTTTTTAGTTGTAGATGGACACATAATATCTTTATTTATTTTTTTTATGTGGTGCTGAGGATCGAACTCAGTGCCTCATGCATACGAGGCAAGCACTCTACCACTGAGCCACAATCCCAGCCTGAGCGATGGATTCTTAAGAGAATTCCATTACCTCCTCACCTTCCTGTTCTTGGACATTTAAAAACCCATGATAAATCTAAAAAGATGTCTTGTACCTCATACTTACATCAACATGTGAGTTGAATTTTTCAGTTAAAAGATCAGGTTAAGAATTAAAGGACCTAAATACCATGTTTCACTAAGGTCTCTCTGAGAGTTCAGTATAGAGGATTTTCTCATTCTGGGACCGGTAGCCCCAGCTCAATGTTTTATGGACTGAGGTTGTCAGGAACCTGTGGATAAATTTTGATATTCTTCACATCCTTGAGGCTAGAACTACACAACTCAACCTACACAGCATCTAGGGAGGTTTTACAATTTTGTTTTAGGGGCTTGTTGGTTTTCCAGATAACAGTCCATCTGCTATATGGTGTACAAATTGTTGAGCGGGGAGGAGTGATGATTTTTTTAAAAAATTCTCCACTCTTCAAGCTTAGGATATCCATATGTAGTTTTATCCATATAATAAAGTCCCAGTGGGAATTCTTGCATCTTCTAATGTAAACAACCACGACTGAAGAACCAGTTCTGGAGATTACATATAAATTGATTATGTGGCACGTGGGTCTTAGCTAAACCACTGGAATAACACTCATGTGACAAAGATTTATGCTACAGCATAGCACCCCCTAGCTGTATTGGTCTGTATTCTCGTACCATAAAAATGTGACTTCAATGAATAGTGATTTAAGACAAAAATCCTACTCTTAACCTATAGTGTATGTGTAGGTATATATTAGGGACTGGACTTTTTAGTTTTTTAATGTATGGGGATTAATGGGCAGGGGCTGACTTGATCAGTAGGTTGAACAGAGGAAGCCAGAAAGGTAGTAGAAAATTTGAACTGAAAAGTGGTGATCCAGCAACACCATGTTTACACCTTGGGAAAAGAATAGATAGAATACTGTGGAGGCTAAATTGAAATGATCAAATCCAGTTGCCAAAGTTGAGGGGTAAGAGAGAATTAATAGTGCCTAATAATTATATTTCTAAATGAGATCGAATTGGTCCCAAGGTCATGGATCTGAACACTAGCTGATGTCTGAATTACACCTTTAAGACCAGCAGTTTAACATATGTGATGTGTGCAGATTGCACTATTCTAAAGGACAAATTCAGGGTGGACTCTTATGAGTAAAGGCATTTGGAGCAGATTGATGCAAATCTTTGATTCTTGGTAAATGGAGAAACAGTTGTCATCAGTAGGGAAATTTAGAGGAGAGCTAACTTAGTAGGCAAGTGGGTAAAAGAATTTGTATGAGCAATAAAAGAGAGGTAATACAATTCAGAAAACTAAAACAAGCCAACAAACATGCACTGACATTGCATATGAAGACTAAAGAAAAACTGGGTCACCAGCAGCAGTGCCAGCTGCTGTCTTCTAGAAAGTGCCTGGTAATTAGAAACCAATGATTGGCATTTGTGCTGCTGCTGCCAACCTCAGATTTCATGTGAGCTCAGCATTTTGCAATACTGCTTGCCTGATTGATAGATGGATGTCTTAAAGTCTTGGGTCTGTTCCTATATAAATGGATTACTTCTAGTTTTTATTGTCAAAGTAATAAAATAGTTCCAATGAATGCTCATTGAAGAGTGTGCTGAATTAAGCACAGTAGCTGTATGTGTGGATAACTTGGGACCCTATCAAGAACTTGCTTTTGCTGATAATCTTCTTTAATTTGAAGTGTAATTGTCCCTGAAGACTTTCTACTTCTTTTCCATCAGAATAGCCATTAAATCCTGAAAATGAGGGGAAGCTATTTAGCAACAGTTATTCTAGATCACAGGATTCAAGCACATTTCGGATTCTACGAAGATTGTGTGTCAGATTCCTTCCTGGTGCAGAGTTGACTTGAGTGAACTGCGATGGTGACATGAGGACTCACACTTGATCAATTCAAGCACCTTTGGGTTCTTCGGGAACTTTAAATTCAGATCCAAATGACCCAGAAGGGAACGAAAAGCAGCATATTAGGAGGAAATGATTAATAATTTGACCCCACAGAATCAATAAGAAAAGGAAAGAATTCAGAGTAAGATTTGAAAATAGAAATAAGATATTTTTAAATACATTCTAGTGCTAGACATTTACACAAATATTATTTAATTAATTTTTACAACAGTTCCATAAAGGAAACATTACTTTATCAGTTAATTAACTTATTTGCACCTTCTGCATGACCTCATTATGTTTTTGCAATTCAACCCTGTACTGGAAACAACACATATTGGCAATGATGCTTTGGTATTTTTATATTAAATGACCAAATATAAAATACTTTGATGTTTATGATAAATTAAGCAGAAATTAACTTGAGAACATTGTCTTGTGATGGAATAGGTTAACTATTCCATCAGGAATCTCTCTATACCAACAGGAACCAGACTGACTGTCCTGCACAAAACAGTTTAACAACTGGAAAGAACTGTGGTATGAGAGTTTTCAAGATGTAGGATGTTAGGCAATGAAGGGCAGTGATCTCTGAGAATCAGGAAACCAATGAGCTGAAGACATTATTGTTGTCCTTTACTGAATGGGTGAGTTTTAGGGTGTGGCACAGGGATGTGAACCCAGGAGGAGCTCATCAGACTCCATTAGGTGAGGAGACAGATTAGAGATCTGCAGAGACCAGGTACAGAGAGGACTCAGGACATATTACTAAAGGAAATTGCCTGTGACTGAAGTAAGAACTCCTCACACAAACTAGAAGACAGCATCCAGTGTTCACACAGGACCTGGAACATTGTGTCCTTTTTCCAGATATACTGGAAAAAAACCTCATGATTCACAGGACATTGGGTAGAAGACACATAAAGTCCTTGATTTGGTAGGAGGACAAAATTAGCCATAGACTAAGACATCTGACCGGTGTCCAGTTTTATTAATGGTGGTGTTTACTTGATTGCTTAGTAAAGATGGTGCTGGGTTTGTTTCTCCACAGTGAAGATATTGTTTTGACTTTTTCTCTTTTTTACACACTATTTCTTAGAATTGAGTTACTAAACCCAAGCCAAACCCTAATGGAGGAGAATTAAGCTCCATTTCCTGGAGGGAGGAGCCTCAAAGACTTTGTAGACATTTGGTAAAATCACCAACAGTAATTAAATCACCAACAGTAACATTTTGGGAAAGATTTTTAAGGCTGTGCAAATATCCTGTTTGTCCTGAAATGTTTAACCCAATAATTTTTGCAGTCATTGGTGGGTGTGCCTGCTACAATCAGCAATTAGAAAACCTAAATAATCTTCAGTCAAGCCCATTCCATGCAAGTTAATAAATTCTTGAGTAAATAAATAGCTGATCATTTTAAAACAATGCCATAGAAAATCACTAAGAAAATAGAATTGAATATTTATTGGTGTTATCATTTGAATGTGTCTTCCAAAGTTCACATATTAGAAACCCAATCCCCAATGTAGTGTTGGGAGATGGGCCTCTAAGAAATGATCAGGCCATGAAGACTTGCCCTCATGAATGGATTAATGCCATTAGCACAGAAGTGGGTTTGTGATCTTCAGAGTAGGTTCCTTATAAAAGCAGACATGCAGCCTCTTGCCTCTGGCTCTTACTTCCTCCCTGGTGATGATTTTCACTGTGCAATGTCGCAGCAAGAGGGAGGCTCCACTTCACCAGATTCTAGTCCCCTGTTCTTATTCTTCCCCAGCCTCCAAAACTGTGGGAAATAAATTTCTTTTCTTTTTAAATTACCCCATCCCTGGTCTTGTGTTCTAGTTGTACAGAAGGGACTATAACAATTGGATCTTTGGAAAGACAATTTTTTTTCCTAAATAAAACAATGAGAGTGTTCATAAGGGGATAGAATGACAAGGGCGAGGAAAAGATGAGTGCCCTTCTTGCTTCTGTGGTTTTCTGGAATGTTCTGTACCTTATCATTATCTTTTAGTTGTCATTTCATTTTCTTGGTGTGAACTATTTACTTGGTCACCTCTATGTGCCTGTCGAAACTTCAAATATTCAATGTTTAAATTTAAACTCTATTAGAACTTGAAGAAATCACATTTAGTATCTATTGGTGAGGATTTGTAACAAATGAATGGCTTAATTTATTAATATAATGCTGTTATGTGAATGATTTAATTTCCTGACACAATATCTGTATTGTTAACAATACCTGTCTCATGAAACAAAACCACAAGGTATGGCTTACACGAACAGCTTTTCCATTGGCACCATTGGGGCCAACAACAGAGCTATATTTGCATAACCATGACTAGCAATGTTCATAGAAGCTGTAGTGATTGATACATCATTCTAACAAATCCAGTTCTGTTCCAATTCAAAAATTGTTACTACAAGCATTTCACCTGCCTTTATATATCAATAAGCAGAGGTTTGGGTAATTATCATAATAGATATACAAATGTACATTCATTGATGGAATTATTGGTATTCAGGATATGTGAATGGGCTAGAAATACTATAAATATTCTCTCCATCTTTATGCAAACAATCCAACTAGCCCAGAAGTCAAAGTCTTTCATAATGATATTTGAGGCCTGCGTCTCAAACAATATCCAGGTACCATTTTAGTAGATTCTGATGGTCCAAGACCAACCATGAAGTTGCCACATCCGCAGTCCTGGAATGTTGTTGCTTTTGTCTCAAGTGTGAAGGAACACCCAAAGAGAGAGTCTTGGGACTTCCTGGAGGCTAGGGAACAACTTGTGTCTAATCTAAGATTGCTTTCATTGAAACCTATGATGAGATTGCAGGGCAGAAGACCCATATCCTTAATTTGCTTTTGCTTCTAACCACTGAAAACTACTGCTTCTCAAAAGAGTCTAATTAGTATGACTGAAAGTTGACTTAAGTTAATTAACAACAGATGAAGCCTGAGGAAAAATCTCCTAGACCATCGGCATTCTGTGGACAATAAACTATTATGGTGGGAGCCACTTAACAGATGCAGGTATGTACAGGGGCAGAAAAGGGGGTGATCACTCTTTTGTCAATCATAACAGGTAATGGCTGACACCTTTATAACAAAAGACCACTTAACAAGAGAAAAGCATCACAAATTTAATAATGCATGTATGTTTACAGTATCCACACACAATGTGAAACTTAAAGAAAAGACCAGATGGTTAGAGCTTAAACACCTTCTTCACAGAAAAATGGGAAATAGGGGAAAGGCTGTAGGCAATTTTAGAGGGGTAGTAAATGATTTCTAGGGGGAGAAAAGGCATCCAGAGAACAGACAATGGCTTGGGACACTGTTCCTCTGGGCTCTAGGTATAATGTTTGGTTTTTAGTCTCTTCCTCTGTGATACAAGTTTAATTTTCCTGTTAATGACATTTTAATTAAGGAAATTTGAAAGCAATATTTTAGTGGATCTTGTCTTTAGGTAGATAAAGGAACTTCATGAACAAGTCTCTCCCTGAACTTCAGAGAAAAGAGGATCCAGAGACAGGGTGAGAGAATGTTTATGAAAAGTCAGAGAAACCTTGGTTCTGAGAATGTTTCTCCAGCTTAGCTTGTCTTCGTGCCAAACTTTGGAGTGTCATTTTCTCATTTCCAACATGAACAAGACTATTGATGTAACTCCTTGGCATAAGAGACATATGATGCTCAATTGAATGGATTCTAGGCATCCTGACTGCTCACTTTGCATCCCTGATGTGTCCATGGACTGACAGTATAAGTTACCACTCTGATGAGACCTGGGTGTTCTCAGAACTGACTTAGCTTCAATCTGCATGCTTCCTCTAGGTGTGTAGCATATTGGTCTCCAGGCCCATGGACAGCTGACCTTAATTGGGAAATTTTAATTAGATTTGGTCATGGGCAACAGGAGCCTTGTTTTGATGCTTCCTGTCGTCTCCTACCTAGAGCTCCTCTGCCCCCTGTCCCCCCGGCCTCAGACTGTCACTTGACATTCAAAGCTCAGGATTTTAAAATTTAAAAAAGTTTTTCAGTTTAACAAGTTTACCTTGAAAATCATCATGGGGTAATTTAAGACTATAAGTCACTGCTTCACATCATTTCAGGTCAGGATTAGAAGGCAAATGAGCTAAAAAATTTATTTAGATTTTCTCAGTTTTTGAATGTGATATAGAACATAAGGGATCACAGATTTGTATAATCTCAACAATAAATGCTGAGCCCACCATTTTGTTCTCTTTCTGGCATTTGTTCAGTGTCTTCAGCTGTGGAAGAGGCTATTCTCCCATTAGACACAGGAGATTTAGGCAGTAGTCAAACATAGACTCAAGTAAACTATCAGATGGAAGTGTGACTCTCTTTATTATACTGGGGAATATGCAATGCATATAAATAAACCTTCTATGTTCTTTTGTAGCAGAAAGTGAGCATTTACTCATATTGCAAAAAAAATAATCATTTGATTCTTCTTGCCTTTTGAAGGACAAGAAAGATGAGATGCAAATGCGTCCTTCTACAGAGAAGGTTTAAAGATTAACTGAACTACTTATTTGGTTGCTAATGATTCAAGTTTCAAATTGGTAGGCTACCAAAACCTATTGAGAAAAGAGCAAGAGTAGTGCCAGGCAAGACAAAAGAAGAGGTGAAGGGATAGAATCCCCAGGACCTGCAGGAGTCACCATGGTGGTGGTCTCTGAGCTGAGAGTGTCTACCTGATGTTCCCAGGCAGGACCTAGAAGAAGTACTGGCTATAAAGAGAGCCATGGCCCACCAGCGAGCAGGTTTAGACTTGTAAAACGTGCCTAGAATAATTCCAAGGCCCCAGCAAGGCAAGAAACCAGGGGGCAGGAAGACCTAACAAGCCGAACAAGGATGGTAATGAGTATCTCAGGATGAATTGGATTTCACTGATAATTGCCTCATCGTTTACCTTTTCCTTACTGCATGAGACATGAAAAAAGGGCAAAGCCTCAGGAGTTTGAGGGAAGTGTCATGCTAAGATTAAAGGGCTAGATTTCTTGCCAATCCAGCAGGATAGGGGCTCAGAATCAAAATTGAATAGATTTATGGAAAAATAAGATGTGACATTTCTTGCATACTCATGTTTGTGATTTAAGATCAATAACCACAGCAAATTAATTAGAATATTAAATTTTACTGTCACATAGTATGTTTAGTGAGAATGGTAATAATGGCTGTTCAAAATAAGATTTCAGAATGTCTTTGTGGCTTGTTTTACTTTGAGAAAAAGATTTCAAAAATGGTGTGCTGGTGGGTTTACCCCATTCCCACTCACACATTCAAACACATAAACACCACACCCCCAAATTCAACTATACAAAACACCTCAAAAAAGGTACACATACAGAAATGAAAGGCTATTGAACTGAATCAAATTCCTCTGTTTTGTCCCCTCTAATTTTATGTAATATGGCTATTTTATAGTATAAAAGAAGTTGGCATGTGTTTCAGTTTGGATCTAAGTGTTCCCCAAAGGTTCATGTGCTGAAGGTTTAGTTCCCAGGGTAGTAATTTTCAGAAGTGAGATGTTTGGGAAGTGATTGGATCATGAAATCTCTAAGATTATCAATGGATTAATCCCTTATGGAGTCCTAATCTGATGGCATTATTGGAAGGTATCGGAAACTATAGATGGTGCCTAGTTGGAAGAAGTAGATCTCTGGGGGCCTGATCTGGGGTACTATATCTTAACCTCAGCTCTTTCTTCTATTTTTCTCCCTGACTGCTCCGGGTTAAGGAGTTTTCCTCCACCATGTCTTTCTGCCATGATGTTCTGCCTTACCACAGGCGCATAGCAAAGGAGCCAGCTGACTAGGGACTAAAACAATCTGAAACCTTTGGCCAAATTAAACCTTTCCTCCTCTAAGCTGTTTCTTCAAGGTGCTTTGTCACAGCAACACAAAGCTGACTAACACAGCACATGAGTTAAGATAAATTAAGGAAAGTAGCCTATAAACTTTAAACTCTACAGGAGACTTGGAGATAATGTCGTCCCATTTTACATATGAGAGACTGAGACTCACATGGTGTAAATTGCTTGCAGTGATTTTTAAAACATTGCACTCAAATTCTTTGACACTTTTCCCATTAAGTGGCAGGGGACTATGCTTCCTTCCTTTGCATTTGAATGACTCACAACTGCTTGGTTCAACAGAATATGGGAGAAGTGATGTTATAGGTGACTTCTGAGGCTGAGTCATGAATGTCTGCAGTTGCTGCTGGTTCTCACTCAGAGCAAGCCAGATGCCATGCTAAAATTGTATCGCTTACCACTGCCGGGAGGGAAGGTCCTGCAGGATGTGCTAAATGATAGCTCCAACCAACCCAGTCAACTACCAGCTTTGACTGTCAGAGCCAGGCACCTTGACTGTCCAGACAGTTGTTTCATTTCCAGCTGACATTATAATGCAATGGAAGAAGAGACTCCTAGTCAGAATTATCCACTCCAACCCCTCCCTAAATTCCTGACCCACAAATTTGGAACAAAATTAAAATGTTCCTTTGAGCTATTAAGCATTGTGGTAAAAATAATTAGAATATCCAAGGCCATGGAGCTGAGAGACTTGGTAAGAGGATTGGAGATAGAACCCCATGTTTGAGTAGCATGGCTTGCTCCCTGCCTTTGTGTAAGGGCTATTGAGCATAGAGTAGTATCAAGAGACAATGAGTGGGAAGAGAATTGCCAGTTTCATCTCATTCTTATGGCCTTGGAGGGAAAAGATCATAACTGATGCAAAAATGATAGCTGTGTAAAAAGTACACAAAATCAGTGAAAGAAATAGTAATCCTTACATGATATTTTAATTATTATACAGTGTAAACATCTCCATTATTTCATTAAGATAGAAAATGGAACCAAATGAGATTTGTGGAGCTGTCAGAGTCATTTTTGAGAAGTTCTTTCATGAATGAGTATTATAAACTTGGGATTTTTTTAATCTCAGAATAATTCATACCAGGGAAATTAGTTAAAGCCCTCTGCTGGTTGAATGGTGTCCCCAAAGAGATATGTCCATGTCCCAATCCCTGGAACCTCTGAGTGATTTTTTTTTTTTTTGGTACTAGGGATTGAACTCAGGGGTACTTGACCACTGAGCCATATCCCCAGCCCTATTTTGTGTTTTATGTAGAGACAGGGTCTCACTGAGTTGCTTAGCACCTCGCTGTTGCTGAGGCCGGCTTTGAACTTGCGATTCTCCTGTCTCAGCCTCCCAAAGTGCTGGAATTATAGGCATGCGCCACCGTGCCTGGCTATGAGTGAACTTCTTTGGAAAAAGGATCTTTATAAATGAAACTAAGTTAAGGATCTTGAGATGAGAGAATCCTGGATTATCCAGATAGACCTAAATCAAATGACAAATCCTTATGATAAACACAGAGAAAAGGATAAAGTGATGTGAAGAGGGAGGCAGAAATTGGAGTGATGTGGCTACAAGCCAAGAAATGCTGAGGGAGCCCATAGAAGCCAGGCAAAGACAGACTGAAACTGTCTGGCCTAGATTCTCCCTTACAGCTTTCAGAGGCCATACAGATCTACATTCACCTTGCTTTCAGGTTTCTAGTCTTTCATGTAAGAAAATAATTTTTATTGGTTTAAGCTGCCAAGATGGTGGTGATTTATGACAGTAGCCCTAGGAAACTAACACAAGCTCATTGAGAGTTGTAAGGTATTGAGGAGCAAGACCACGGCTAGTGCACTGTGGCCACAAGAGCAGATGCAGGACAATAGGCTCATTCTCAGAGCTTCTTTGCAAAATGCAGGAATTTTTAGCTATAGAATGTTTTATTCCAAAAGACATTGCTGAGTAGGATATCCTGATGGCATGCAGTTTGTCTGTTTCCTCAGCTGGGTCACAGACTTCTAGAGACCAAGAGCCACCATTTCTTCTTTCATATTTATTAGAAGACTACTGTATGCTCCACTCCATGCTTGATGCTGGGATAAGATGTTGAGTTACATGTATTTCTCACTATTAAGATGCCAGCAGATATTGGGCAGTGTACCACTCTGTATTCCACTTATGTATGTCAGATGAAGGAATAAATATGGAAAAAAAACAGTTCAGAGGAGTAGATGTGTTCAAATGGTGTGAACTTGAATAAGATACTTAACTCAATTTCCTTAGCTGTAAAAGAAAATAACACACACTTTACAGAGCTTAGGATGATTCGTATATGTATAAATACATGTATACATGAAAGTTATATTTCAAAATGCCACTAATGTTAATAATGAATGAGAGTCTAATGTTCCAAGAGAGTTTATACCTTGCATTAAAGGTATTTTGGTACTTTTCCCATGTGTTTTATTTCTTATTTCATTTTATTTTCTCTAGCTTTCTATGTAGGTAGGGCAGGGATGGTTTTCAGAGGGGCCAAAGTCACAGAAGAACATGACAGTGGAGCCAGACTAATAGCTAAGGCTTCCTGTCTCATAGGCCCTGTGTTTACCTCTGTCATGCTGCTCACCTGCATTAAATAGCCCCCTCAAAGGTAAAGGGTGGTCTGCTCAGTTATAGGGCAAACACAACTCATCTTCCTCGAGTTGATCTAATCTCAAGATTTGGGGAAAAAGATATCCTTAAAATATTCCATCAATACAACTTCATTTTAAGGAATGTAATAATAATAACAACAATAATGTCTAATAACTAATGCTTTTGTTCTAACCACTTTTAAGAAAGCAACTTATTTAGTTCTCACAACATTCTTAAGTAGGGCCTATCATTATTACCATCGTACATATTAAGGAACCAAGAAATGGAAAGAGTCAGAAGACTTGCCTAATGTCATAAAATAGGTGTCAAAAAATGGGATCTGAATTAATGGCATCTGGCTTTAGAGGTTTTGATTTTATCCACTTTGTTATCAACATTTAGACTTCATTATTAATATTTTGATGATCCTAAGATGCCAGGGCTACAGTTGTTGTGTTCTGTGGTTTTTCCATTATGGGAACAGGTTGAGGGAAGACCTTGGGAACAATTTCAGAAGCACTGAGCTGCAAAGGTGCCATACAAAAATGATTTTTAAGGATTATTTGTGTGTGTGTATGTGTGTGTATGTATGTATGCAGAGAGAGCATGCAAGAGAAGAAGCATTTCAGTGTGTGCAATTTTAGCTTAATTAGAATAGGAAGCCTATTAACAAGTTATTTTTAAATGCACCAAAGATCAGGAGGTATATTAGAATTAAATTACACTGTGAGACTGATTGGCAGGCCATGTTATGTGGGCAAGTTCACAGCCTTATCTTTATCAGCATAGTTTGCAAAGTAGGCCTGAAAGGCATGGCTCCAAACCCATGGAGTGTGGAGCTATAATTATTCAAGTAAAAAAAGAAACTAATTAGAAATGTGATAAGCAATGATTAGGCAGCCTATTTCAGGAGGAAAATGAACAAAATGAGCAGATGCCAACTGTGGTGGCTTCAACAGAAAAGGATAGACACACTGTTGAAATGAAAATTTTCTGTCTGTCACCTAGGGAAGGGATTTCCCTCAGGACTGGACCATTAGCATGTCATTTGCATAGAGAATTTAAAACAAAAACAGTCACCACAAAATGAGAACTCTTGGGCACAAAGAGAACCTTGCATTCAACAGATGCTGAATGGTTCGAGGGACTGGGTCCCTGCTGAGGGCACTTGGTGGCATATTGCCAGTTGGGAATGCTCCTGACCTTGCAGTAGCAAGAACTAAAATAACCCCAGCAGCACAGAGCCTGCAAGGGTGTCGAGGACCTTGGCTCCTGTTTTGGCTGAAGCTCTTGGGCTTGAGCCCAGAGTCCTTGTGCATTTGGTTTGAGGAATGACTTTTCCCCGTGGGCTCCTGATAACCAAACCCACCTCTTCAGTACTAACTACATCTTTCTCCATATTTTGAACTAGTGAATCAGACCCTAGAGCCCCCCAGAAACTGCATATTGTTGTTTCTCTCAGCTTTATCCAGTGTTCAGGATAGAAATTGGAGCTCTGGAGTCCAACTGCTTCGGTTCAAATTCTGATGCTAGTAATTACCAGCTACTGGACTGTTGGCAAGACCTTGTTCTCTGCCTCCGTTTCCTCATCTATAAAATGGAAGTAAGACTACTCCATAGTTTATTCATGAGGATTAACGCAGATAAAGAAGGTAAAGCAGAGAATAATGCATGGTGCTTACTGAGTACTCAGTAAATGTTAGCAATTGATATTCATTCATAGTCACATCTCCTATAATTGCCACAAATATGTACCATTATCTACTTAGTCTATTTTAAAAATAATTCAATTTTTTTTTAACTTGGGCACATTTTAAGCAATCATATTTGTGAAAGCTCAGGCTTAATGTGTTAGGTTTTTCTAATACATTTTAAAATCAAAACAGACCAACTAAAATAATGTTTCTAAAGGCTGGCACATTCTGAAATCATCTCAGATACCAGTATACTTTTCACACATTAAGAAACCCTGTCTGCACCCCTTCATTCACTCTCTTCCAATTGTTCTCTCAGCAAGCACTTAAACAATACTTATCAGGTAAGTGGGGAGAAAACTGAGCAATAGAAATGAATGAGCACCTCCCAGGCTCTCTCTCTCCAAGCATTCCAGGGATGCTTGGAAATGTTTACAGACATTTTTGGTGCTCAGAGCTATGGCGTAGACATTATTGGAGTCTAGTGGGGAGAGGCCAGGGATGTTGTCAATCTTCCTACAATGCATAAGACAAACTCCTTCTCCTCAACAAAGAGTTAATATCACCCGCACAGAGGGTGAGGAAACCCTGGTGTAGGCACTGCTGCATTAGTTATGAAGAATCCAGTTGATAATTCAGAAGAAAGCACAAAAATCTCTCATATTCTAAGACAGGAAGAAAATCTCATCCACTTTGTGAGACAGTGACCTGGAGTGAACTTTCTAAAGCACATTCATCTTGCCATTCAGATAAGTCAAAACACATGAGATGTAGCATCTGGGAAGAAAGCATAGGGGAGAAGCTCATCTCATGACAGCCATCAAAAAGACAAGACAATGGCCTGCCGGTGGGCAGGATGGAGAAAACAGAGAAGGCACAAACTCTGGGAAGCTGTGGATAAAGGCAAATTTGAGATACGAACACAGGTCCTGTGAGCATGTAGAGGGACACCAGCCAGGACACAAGAATAAGGAGCAGGCCAATAACAGCTGCTTCATCTAGTATTAGTGAGCTTCAGTGACTGTTTTTTGTTTGTTTGTTTTTTAAGGAACCTGAGATGGACAGTTGAAGAAGCTAATAAATATGGTAAAGTTGGAGAGGATTTTTATGGTGATATTTTCTTTGTAAATCACAAAGTAATCAAATGAGCCAAATAGGTTTCACTGATAGGAAGAGAAACAGGAGGCAGGAAGCTCACCTGAGTATTTTGGCTTTATTCAATCTAATAAACATTTTATTTATATAAAAGACAATGCATAGAATGAAAATAAGTGCTTGAGATTTTTGATATAAAAGAGTATTTAGCATTCACATTCCTATTTTAATACATGAGTACTGCTGAAGTGTTCCATAGAAGAATAAAACTTTCCCTTTAAGTATAGTAGTGACCGAAAGTCAGTATGTTTAGGAACTACAGAATGTTATTCCTTGGTCTTTTTCTTGTATAAGAAAAATAAAATAAACAAAACAAGCCACAGTATCATCTGACACTACATTCCAGTTTATGATGCTGAAGACCTGGACATGGTAACACTCTTAAAATCTTGGAAGATCCCACTGATGGACCAGTATTCTAGAAATTCACCACTAGAGGTCAATGAGCAACAACGATTGGAATGGCATTGGCAAGCCCTAAGGTGCAAGTGGAATTTCTGGGTGCCTCATTGATATTGCAGCCAGGTTGTCCTTAACTGACCCCACCCACGTAGTACAGGGTGCCTAGAAGGTACACCCCCAATTCAGCATGTACCCTAAAACTTCAATGAGATAATGACTTCCACAATCCAAATAGAGCTCATTTGCTTACTGCCGGCTCCTCTCTATATTCCTATTTGGCTGAAAATAAGTAGTTTCAAAAACATGTTTTAAAAAGAGACTGTTACTTGCAGCATTAACACTTGTTTGTGGATTAACAAGTTTCCTATGGAGTATTAAAGCTCATTCTTTGCTCTGGTCCACGTGGACGCAGGTTTTCCTAACTGCAAATGGGATTCTTAGATCCCACATTCAAGTCCTCAAGAGTAATTTCTGCAAAGGGTGGAAAAGCTGGTGTGATGCAGCAAGCAATTAACATGAGAAAACTTCCTGGAGTGAAAAGCTTCCCTCTTTAACACAGAAGGAAAAACTTTCCAACACAGAAGCAAAAAAGACTTCAGTTACCAGGACCACATAAAGGAGACCCCGTTTAGTCCAACAAAAGCTTCAAATCTTAACATCAGGAAAGGTAGTCACAACCCTGTTATGTAGTAAGAGAAGGACAGCTTGAATGCATATTTCTTATAAGGGATCTTAACTGGGGGCAGGTTTAATCCCCAGCTAGGGTGCATGTGTGGGAAATGGGACAGTGGAAAGCACAAATGTTTACAGTGAGAAGTGAAGCAGCTTTTCAAAGTGAGTCCACATCTTCTTTTTGTAAATGATGAGGACTGAAAGAACTGGAAACCATCTGCTATCCTTACCTGGAATCCAGATTTTTCTACAAAATCTCCAAATATTTAAAAAGTGGCTCAACTTTCCAAAGTGCTGTGTTGGCCAAATGAAACATATGTTCAGAGTGCCTGAGGACATCGACAGCGACAGTGTTGGGCAGTTGAAATCCTTTCTAGACTAGAATGTGCTTGAGCATTCAGAAACCCAGGAAGATGAAACCTATTGGTATTTGCATAGAAAGCTGGGGACTCAAGCCCAGTGTGACAAGAAAAAAAAAAAAAAGAAAGAAATGAGCCCCAGAGTTGGGGATACTGTTTTGTTTTGCTTTGTTTAAGGAAAAAGATGAAAGCTGAGAATGGACAAGAGTAGCCTAAGTGTAGGGAGAAGATTAACAAAGAAGAACTATCTTATTAGTAGACGATGTGACAGTATCATGGGTGGGGAAATTTGTTCTCGTTTTCTGCAGCTGTGAAGGTAAAAGATAGGGATAACATTTTAAGTTGTATATGGGGCTGAGTGTCTGAACTAGGTTGAGGAAGGAGGTTTAAAATCAGTTGCAGGGCTTGGAGGTCAACCAAAAAGTCCAGGAGAAACATTGGCACACAGGATCCCCAGGAACACTGGTCTCCAAACACAGTGCAAGTGTACTCAGCTCCAGGACCAGAAGAGAATTCTCGTGCGGGGAATATTTATTGCAAAAGCAAGTGCAATGTAGCCAAAGCAGGCTTGGAGATATAGGTCCTCTCTCCTAATGCAAAGCTCCCCAAATGGACAGTCAGAGAACCATCGCCTGTGTGATTGTCAAGTGCTGATGCTGTCATGGATCCTTCCTTCTCTGCTCGGTTCTGGAGCTCTACAATAAAACCAATTTCCTGGGAATATTTGATCTTTTTCCTTGTCTCTTTTCAGAGTATGGCTATAGATATAGATATAGACATATAGATATATATATATAAAACATAGCTATTCCATATTTATATACAGGCATTAATAAAGTGCAAATGTTATTGGCTATTGTAAAAATCAATCTCATTTCCTGAGGAAGTGCTAACACAGCTTATCCTATGACAACGTCAAAGGCATAGAATGCTCTTTGTCACCCACTCCCTGCTGCTGCTTTTCTGCTCGTCCACAGCACATAGGGAGGGAGCAACACCCTTGGTTTTCCAGGAAGCATCCATCCAGGGGCAGCTTCCTGCTGCCTCTGTTCTTTGGTGAGAGGGGCAGCCTCTTTGGACTTGGCCCAGCCTGCTCTGCCCCAGAAGAACTATTTGGTAGTGTTCAGTGAGCCATCTTCCGGAATCTTCTCCTCGGAGCAGCTCCTCCCCGAGAGTCTGTCCAGGTGCTCCAGCTCACTGAAGCGCTCGGCCACACACTGGGCGGTGAGCCGGGCCTCGGGGTCATGGTCCCAGCATTCAGTCAGCGTCTCGCACACCATTTGGATGCCCTAGAGTGGGAAAGAAGGGGCCAAAGACCACCATCAGTGGGTGAGTTCCATGGAACTAACACTGATACATTGTTTACCAAGTTCTTAGTTCAGACTGAGGCTCATTCTTGTTGTTGTATGTCTTGTGGGATTTGGCAAATTTGTAATGACATGTATCTGCCATTATACTATCACATGGCACAATTTCTCTGCCCCTCACCCTCCTTGTGCTCTACCTGTTCAATCCTCCTCCTCTCTTTCCTTCCCTTGCCTTTTATTTGGGTGTGTCGGGGGGTACATACTGGGGATTGAACTCAGGGGCACTTGACCACTGAGCCACTTCCCCAGCCCTATTATGCATTTTATTTAGAGACATCAGGATGGACCTGGTGATACCACTGTCTTTGAATGTCAGATGTACTTGACTGTAAGTCACTTCATAGGGTTCACTGTACCACTTTGATCCAAGAAGCCCATTCAGGAAATGCTGCCCAGGAAGGTGGTGAGAGGTTTCTCTCACTGGCTTAACTTTTATTTTGCATTGCAGGTGTTTTTGTTACCATCTCAAGCCCTTTCTAAAAAAAAGCAGGTAGGAGCTAAATAGCCTGACAAGCAGAAATAAAAAGAGCTCCTTCCATTTAGAGGATCAGTATTGCCAATGGTGAACTCTCCCATAGGTGGCTGGAGTGGGATACATATATCTTCATACTGTCCTGGATTGCTAGCATTTGCTTCCCAATACCAGCAACTTTCCCAGCACATCTAGGAATCCCTTTCTCCCTCCCTACTCCATGAGTTCTTGATGTTGAATTAATTGCATAATTCACCTAATTGACGGTATTGATTGATGGCCCTGTTAAGAGTAGAGTGTTATTGTTGGTACGCGGTAACATTTATTTTATTCTGGCACTGTAATTACAGGCAGTAAATTAAATTAAATATTAAGCATTAACTTGAAATCAATAGGGCAACAAATCTCATTAAGAGAAAAAATGTATTATGCAAATTCTTTCCAGAATTTTATCATCATGAATAATGGCTTCATTATAAGAAACGTACAACAGAGGAGGTAACAGTGTTTGAAAGAAACATACTACTCCAGCACCTTCTGACTTGAGAGTTTATGCAAACAGTCTTGCATTTTTAGAGTCAGAGACAATATGCCTGAAACCCCAGAGAAACCCCTGACCCTCCACAACCTGACTTTATTTCTATCTGTCTTTCACAGTGGCTCTGGGCCAGGACTGGCTCCAACCGGGCTTCCTGCTCCATTTGGGCTTCCTGCTCCATTTGTCTTCCCGATTAAGCCTGATTTGTTGTTTCTGTTTCTTATCTGAATTTGCCTTGCCCTTAGGAAAACCTGTGACATAGCCTCAGCCTTTATGGATGAGGGAATCCATTCAAAAGAAGCCGTCAAGGGTTTTAGTTGGTAGAAAGAACTGTTTTGTCTGTGAGCGAGGGGGGGGATTTTCTCTCTCATTCTTCACTAAGGGCTCTTTCCTGGGTGTATCAAACATAGGGCCAGTTATCTTTCATTCAAAACCTATTGTTTCCTTCTTTTTCTCTGACAACCGTCCTCAAGTGCTCCCCAAAACAAAGAATTTGAACAAGCCTCCTGGGAAGTCCAGACTATTGCCCTACTAGAGGGCAGTCTTAGATTCTAGTTCTCTTTTTTTTGGTACTAGGCATTGAACTCAGGGGCACTCGACCCCTCAGCCACATCCCCAGCCCTATTGAGACTGGATGCATTCTATTTATTGTCTAGTAATCTTTCATGGATCTATGTAGTCTCCAAAACATAGTAATAGGTGGAGTTGGGAAGGATTCCAGGAGTGAGAGGCTATCAGCAGAGAACTGGTTTCTGTTTGAAATCAGGTAGCAAGCAGTCCCTGAAGTATTTTTACATGGAGGTTTTTGGTGGTTTTAAGGTTTGGCCTGGTAGCTGACAGCCAGGAGCCTCTACTTCATCCACATGATGACCTAAAATTTGCAAATTAATAGAAAATGCTGTAGGCTTGTCAGATGTCCCTGTGTTGTATAGGGCAGTGACATTGAGCCACATCCCTAGCCCTATTTTGTATTTTACTTAGAGACAGGGTCTCACTGAATTGCTTAGCACCTCGCTTTTGCTGACGCTGACTTTGAACTCGTGATCCTCTTGCCTCAGCCTCCCAAGCCGCCCAGCGCTTGGTTTCTATTTCTTGAAAAGAAAAATTAAGAAGCCATAGGATGTTCCCAACACACGGGCCTCCCATTCCTTCCCTGGCATTTTTCTCTTCTTTGTTTTCCTGCATCCACAGTGACAATCCAGCCCCCTCTTTCCCAGGTGTGCTCACGTGGGCCTCTCCCAGCTCTGTGTGCACAGCCTGCAAATACCTACACACCTGCACACCATAGTCCCTTCTCAGCCCAGCTGCCTGACAACCCTGGTTGTCTGGCAATTGTTAAGTATTTCTTTCTGGAGCTAAAGAATCCCAGAAAAAATCACCTGAGACCCAGAGGGAATGAGACATAAACTCCGGATGTGAAGGGACGAGAGTGAATAGCCGAAACTGCAAGCAAGTATTCTAAATCAGAACCAAAGGGGCCTGGAAAATGGTACAAATGCTCTTCAAATGGTTACTTGTGAGCTCTCAGAATGCTGTGTACATCTGCTGCTTGCAACTTTTAACAGGGTCATCAACTGTACTAAAATTTCTTTTTAAAACAAAACTAAAGAGGGTCATAGGACACAAGGGAACCTGCCTTCTGATTTAAGCCCAATAGCCCAGAATTCTCTCTCAGCAAGTAAGAGGTTCCTCTGGATGACTCTTATTCACCTTCCCAAGCTGTCACTCCTTACCTGGTGGTTGAGCCAGAAGCTGGGGATTTCTGGTCGTCCTCGGTCTCTCAACACATTGTCCTTCATGCTCTCAACACAGGGGTGCTCCCGCACCTTGGAACCGAAAGGAGGCTCGTAATCTTTCACTTCTGTGAACCAAGAAGCAGACAAAGGTCAACTGAGCATGGCATGTGTGACGCGGGGATATGAGCCTGTGGACATGCTGGGCTGGAGGGGCAGAGTCACAATACATTTGTAATTACTCTAAGAGCGATTTTTAATAGTAGTAGATTAAAATAAGAAGGAAGGGGTGGTTGCGAAGGATCCTGGGAAGTTCTCAACAGACTGCCGAGTGCCTCCCGTGGGATACAAAGCTAGTGACTGACAACAGAGTGGATAGAGAACCATACCAGTTATGTTTCAATGCATTTAAACCTAACTCTCAATGGGGTAATATTACCCTAAAGGGATGGAATTGGTTCTTGGGAGGTGGAGAAACCATACCTATTACAAGGGCTTGTCTTCTAGAAGCCCACAGTACACAGATTTAGTAAGTATTGTTGAACTTCACGGGGGCTATTCAGCCATACAAAGGCATGGAGTTCTGCTACATGCTCCAACCTGGATGGAACTTAAAGGCATGAGCTAAAGGAAACAAGCCCAACGCAAAAGGACAGCCATCACATGATCCCACTTTTGTGAGCTACCAACCTGGATGGAACTTAAAGGTTTTTGTGAGATACTTTGATGCTAAGATTTGGATGATTCCACCAAAATTCATGTTGAAATTGAGTTGTCATCGTGACATATTAAGAGGTAAGACCTTTAAGAGGTGATGAAGTCAGGAAAGTGCTGCTTTCATGGATAGATTCAAACTTCCATGGAGTAATAGATGGATGGGTTAATCCATTTCAAGAGTGGGATGGTTATAAAAGCCAGATTGGCCCTGTCTCTTGTATGTGCCCCTCTTGCCACATGTGACATGTGGTGCCTTGGGACTCTGTAGAGTCCCAGCCAGTAAGAGGGTGCCATATTCTTGGACTTCTCTGTCTCTAGATCCTTTCTTTTCTAAATTACCCAGGTATTTTGTTACAGCAACAAAAAACTGACTAAGATATTTGAACAGGCAAAATGAATAGGGACAAAGAGTAGAATGGTGTCTGCCCAGGGATTTGGGGACAGGAAGGAGGAGAGTAGTATGGGAAGGTGGAGTTAGCACTGATGGACAAGGAGTTTCAGTTGCAGAAGATGAAAAGTTATGGAAATAGAGGTATACTGGCACAACATTGTGCATGTACTTAAAAATGGCTACAAACTGTTCAATATGGCAACTTTTAAATTATATATATTTCCCACATGGAAAAAAAGCATAGGATAACGAGGGAAAAATGTCTACAAAGGCTCTTTATGATAGAAATGATGAATAAAAGGTTAAAAAATGCTATCTTCATGGGTTCACAGAGGGACATGATAATATGCTAACTTTTGTTAGCATTAACAAAAGTTCAGAAGGTAATTTTCCTTCAATTGTATGCTGTGAAGAAAACAGCAGGATGACATGGACGATCAGCTTCCTGGAGCCTTCCCCAAGTCTCCCTTAGCTAGATGCCCTGGGCTCAGCCTGACTTCAACAGGCATCATCTTTTCATATGATGGCTGCTCATCTGTCTCGCTAGATGATGAGCATTCCAGGGAAGAATCCCTTTCTCACTCTCTATTCCTAGTGCCTATGGCAAGGGCCTTCCATCCCATGAGGGCTCTCAATGAGCACTTTAGTGAGTAAGTGAAGGTCCTGTCCACAGTGGCAGCGCATAAACTCCAGGCAAATAGTAAAATGACACACAAATTTAAAAGAGCAGATCAGTACACCTATCAATGAAGCATAGGACAATTTACAAGACAGAGGACACTCCTGGACTAAAACATGACTGAGCTGGACAGGGATAGCAGACTGAATGCTGCAGTTTCCCCAAAGTAACATCCTTGGCTTTTAGCTAAAAAGAAGAAGAAGAAGGAGGAGGAGGAGGAGGAGAAGAAAGAAAAATAAAGTCATTTCTAATGAGTAAAACTTTCAATATTTGCTTTTTCAGGCAAAGAATTGAAAAAGCTTCATAACAAAATGACATTTCGCAAAGGGACAGCTAATTTATTTCATTATTATTTTTATTTGTTTTGCTTTGTTATGTTCTTTCCCTTCCTAGAACCCTACTTGCATATTTAAGATCTTCAGCTTTACCTAATTAGAAGGGCTGCCAGGATATTTTCTTTCTTTCTTTCTTTTTTTTAACACTTTGAAATACAGGAACATTAGGGGCAAAGGCCTCCTGTTACCTTGAGACAAATGCAATCCACTGTTCTATTCTGTGTGTCTGCTTTTGATTTCAAGTGCCCAAGTACTTCAGCCACACTGCTCCTGGAGTGAGTGAGATCTGAATTTTGATCTGCATAATACTTACATCTTATTTCTTTCTTCCATTCCCTATCTTCCATCAGGGAAGATAAATTCCTAAGTCCCCAAATAGAGTTTAAGTGTTGTGTCTTTGCTGTACACAAAGTGGACACTCAATAAATGAGCTAGCTTAAACTCAAGCAGAAGCTAGAAATGAGAATCAAAGCTTCTTCTGTAAAATGTATGGACTGAAGGACCTCCACATTCCCTTTCAGATTTATCTTATAACCCAATCTAATCAAATAAGATCATAGCTCTGTTAAGATGTGTCTATGATATTAATTGCCCCTTGGATACTGTTGTCAGTTCACAGCCTATTTCCAATGTTTTTAGCTTTTGTAGCAGCTGGGGCTGGTGACTGCCTAGATGCCCTTTCCCAAGCCAAGAGCACCAGGCCCCGGCTGCTGAAAGTGTTGGGTCATGAGCGCTCACATCTTCA